>CAJNJA010004892.1:17654-45349 GCA_905231915.1 Symbiodinium necroappetens
GCGTGCGTGCGTGTGTGTTTGTGTGTCAAGGCTGGTCTCTGTTGGCTTGGATGCAGCCAACATTCCATGTCTCCAGAGTTCAGGGTTGTTTTCTCGGTGCATTCTGACGACTCACAGATTCGCAAATTTTTGAGTTGTGATTATTTCTGCGGAATGGGTGCGCGGTGGCGTTGCCTGAGCCATAGCCGCATAGCTCGATGGAAAAAGCCCTCACCGAGTCCGTCTAACGCCCGGAAGCACCACTGCACAAGCCTCCGAACTCAATGCCTATGCCATCCCAACATAGCAAAATCCTGCATGCTAAGCACATGTGCGGACCTGCGTCTGATTTTTTGGCGCGGATCGTTCAGGTCGTTTAAGACTCGCGGGTTTTGTCCGTTACGGTTTGGGCTAACCAAGGGCTACAACTAATCAACTCAATCACTCGAGTCTCTCTCTCTCTCTCTCGCTCTCTCGCGCTCTCCCTCTCTGTCTATCTCATGCATGAGCCCTGGCCCAATGTGTGTGTGCTATATCTTATGTCATACCGCGACTTTGCGATTGTCGATTTCACTTATCGGATCAAAAGACTTGGTACGTGGAAATTACGCAAAGTTTAATTCAAGTAAAGTTGTAAGATTACAAGGAAGGTAACATCACCTGATCGCTTTGACTGCCCAGGTACGACCTACTGAGACATAATTCCAACACCGTACAAACCCTCCGAACAGCAACCTGAGGCAGCTCAGGCCCGTGCACAGGTCCAGGCCGCTCCGCTTCGGACGATGTCCTTCTGCCTGCCAGTGGAAGGTTTACAGTTTACAGGTTTCAGGGATCTGGAGTGGTGTTCAAGGTCTTGAATTTAGAAACTGCGGCCTTAGGGCGCAGGCTTTGGAGTTTGTCCAAAAGTTTTGCCTGAATTTCAGCGGTTTCAGGTTCAAGATTTTCTCCATGTGCCTGCAGGCATTACGTTGGCTTTACAAAGGCGTATGCCGTATGCTTTGACAGCAACATCTTTTGCGTGTTGTTAAGCTGAGCATCGCCGGGACCTCTCCTAGAGCTGGGTCCCGAATCTAAATCCTGAAACCTCGGGTCGGATAAGCGCCAAGGGCACAGAATCACTTTGCGAAAGGCCCGAAACCTTGCTTCTCGATGTTGGGCTTCCTTGAAGACAGCCTCGACTAAGAGCATGCCCCGAGTACGCCCCCTGAACGGCTCAACGACCCACCTGGAAAAAACAAAACATCCCAAGATCTCGCAGGACTCACAAGGCATAGAATAACGGATGCCCCAAACCCAGCAACACCTGACACAACCGAAACTCAAATGCGCGGCACCTTCTTAAAATACACCTGCAAGCATCTACATGCCATAAACCCCAAGTCCGACGGGGCTTTTGTACCCCAAGACCAGGCCTTACCGCCGGGGCTACCCGCTGGTCCTTCGCGCTTAGGAGTTTTTGAGGCTCAGGGTTTGGTCGGGGGTTGAGGTGAGATTGATTTGAGGGGGTCCTTTAAACTGAGGTTTGGGGAACTGTTTAACAACAGTTTGGTAAGTTTGGCATTGCAGAACGAAGATGCAAGGCTTCTGAAAAGGTTCAGGTGGGTACGGTGGTCCAACTCAATGACAGGCCTGCGCTCAGTGCTGCAATCTTGTTGGTGTGTTTGGTCTTTCATGGTCTTTCCATCCAAGTTGCTTTTACAGCCCCGGGCTTACACCCCCAGTCTGCCCGGCCTGCCCTGCCCTGCCCTGCTCATAGTCGGTGAAATACAGGGTGATCTCACTTCGAACTGTAGTGACGTCAACATGTCCACCCTCGTGCAAGTTGAATCTTATTGCCCTGGTCGCTTGGAGGAGTTGTTCTCGTTCCAAGTCGGTTGCCCGGCAGTTTTGTTGGATCCTCCCAGCCCCTGGACCATCCCAGCGCCCATCGAGCGTGCAGGATCAGGCCGCTGGTTGTAGCTACAACAACTGCATGTGCGGAAGATCTTTGGTGCCCAACCAGTGTTCGTCACCATGTAGTACATAAGCGCACATGGAAAACTCAACACCTCGCCCTGCCCCGCTCCGTGCCCTGCCCTTCGTCATGTGCCGCTTGACGGAGCACTTGTTTGAGGCTCTCGGAACCCTGACAATGCGTGTGAACATAATTTATGTGAAAACACGATTCCGGCAAGACACGGGAGGGATTGCTTCAATTGTGTGTCCTCAAGGCTTGTAACTCCATTGGAAGCCGTCAAACATTGGAGTGATCTTGTAGACCCCGAATCCCAAGCCCCAAGATCGAAAAGCTCCCAAACTAAGTTTGACACTGGTTTCATGCTCCTGCACCCTTCGCATCGCGACACCCCGAAGACCTGAGTACCGATATCGAACACAAAGTAAGACGCGAGGGGTCTCCAGCTCTCACCTTCCCAACCTGGAAGCCTGCGCCTGAAACTCTGATCCCGAACATAAGCCCACGCTGGTCACACCCAACCACGAAGGCCCTATGAAAGCCCGGCCCACACATCCTTGCAGCACATTGGATCTGCAAGAAGCTGCTTGTAGCAGTGTGCAGTGGCTTCCTCAACAGGGGGTCGTGGCCTATCCTGGGTGACAATCGCTTGTCTGCCGATGTTTGGGGTTTGACTGACACCGCCGGGGAAGTTCAGTGAAGTCGCCACACAACACCCGTTTGAAACCTTCCCGAACAGAAACGCCCAACGCGAAGCTAGCCTCAACCTTCATTTTTTGAGCCTAAACCGCAAGCGGCCCTGATGCGGAACGTGCAGTCAAATCAAGGTTACACAAGCTGTGTGCTGAAGAGCTCCGGCGGTTGGCAGTTCGGAGTTCGGGTCAGGTTCTTTACGGCCTAGAGTCGTAACTCCTGGAAGTTTGGACCTTAAGTCTTACAGCCCATGCACGTTTCCACATCACCAAAACTTCCCTGGTGCAAGCCCTCTGCTGAAGCCCTGGATCCTTGCACGTTCAAGTGTGTTAGAGAGTCTTGTTCCCATGCTAGGGCAGACGAACCCCCGTCCTTACCAGGAGCCTTGGACCTTGCTGAACCGACAAGAGTTGGGGGGATGTGCTGAGTGTGTGTGCGTGTGTCATGTCATGCACGGCGAGATGCAACTCTTCACCATGATGCCCATGTAGTATATCAAGATGGCAGTGGGCAGTGGGCCGAGGAACTTGCTTGCTTAGATGCTCGAAGACTCCAAGCTGTGCTTCTTTCCCAGTTGGCCCAGCCCTCGTGCGAGTCATGGGTCTCGTCTGCGATATTTAAATGGAGCGACGGTCGAAGGATTCAAAGCTCTTGGGTTTGATGAATCCGTTGGGCGCCCTATTTCCTGCCATGCAATCTGGCCTGGGAGCCCGAAACCAACCAAGGAGGCTAGCGGCTTAAAGCCGAGGGTCGTTGTGCTTACACCCTCTGCTTTTGTCAGTCCGTTTACAACTCTTCGAGAGTTGGGTGCCCGAAATTCCCAACACTGCAACAAACTGCATCGGAAAGTGCGAACCAGGCCGTCATGTATTCGTGGAGTCCGTTGTTGGACAGCACGGTGGCCTGAAGGGCTGCTTAGGATCCCAGGTTTTGCCATGTGGCGTGTTCACGGGTTAATGCCAATTAAAGATTTGGCCTCGCGGGTATGACACTAAGAAGCGGCGTCTGAGTTTGCAGCTGAAGCAGTTGGTGTTCGGGACAGTGCCTTCGGTGCCTATGAATCCAGCGATTGTTCCCTGAGGATTTCCTCTACAACTCTCGGTGTCTACTGTTTGGGGTTGCAGGTTCCTGATGGCGAACTGGACCTGACCTTGCAGGCTCTGCAGCAAGGCTCAAAAATCTGATCCCACTGCCATAACTCAGACCCTAAAGCCTAAGACAGGCTCTCAACCGCCAAACCCCCCAACCCTCTCACGAAATACACCCCAGCCGTGGGCGCAAGTAGTTCAGGTTTCCAGGTCAGGTTTCAGGGTTTTGGTGCTTGCGGCCAAATGCTCAGCCAACGATTGCAACTTCCGCTTTGGACGTGCCTACAAAGATCTGTACGGTCCAAACTGCCTGCAACCTGAAAACCTTCGAAAGGCTCCAAGCGCCCTACGCATGCATGCTGTGTGTGTGTGTGTCTGCATACATGTCAAGCTTGAGAGTCTAAAGTTTGCGAGCCCTGACCCCTAATTAAATCCTGGCTTTCCGAAAACCTCTAGTCTGAGAAGGTCCTGCATCCGTATACCCTAACCGCCCTAACCCCCTGGCCCAAGCTTTAGTTAGCAGGAGCCTTCCCAGCTGCCCGCCATAGGAACGCCGCAAGGAGCACCTGCTTCGCATCTCGTAGCCCGCGGACTTTGCAATCCTGGCTTCTTCCCTGCATGCAAGCCCGAAATCGTTCAGCAAAAGCTCAATGCCCTGAACCCTAACATGTGGACCCAGAGCAGATGTTCCGAGACCAAAAAGTGAACCCAACACCCTGAACTATGCAATAAGACCGAAAATCCAAGACCTACTTTAACTCTTTACGACACTGAGCTAAAACAATCTCCCTCTGCGTGGCATGCTCGCATACACTCGTCGTGCCCGGCCTCTCAAGCCCGGAACGGAGATTTCCAGATACAAACCGAGGGCTTAGCAAAGGCCTGATCCAGAACTCCTGAACGCAAACCCAAACCCCCGAAATTCCCGAACTCTGGGTCGCTCGCCTGCTTCTGCCGCGCTGCTCGAGGCCGCATGCTGCTCTCGCCTGCGAAGCTGCAGTAGGGCAGGGCTCTGGAGGGATTTGCGGTTCGCTTTAGGATTTAACTACGGTTGAGGATTTGCAAAAACCCAATGATCACCTCGAGAAGATGCTACATGTGAATTTTGGGAGGTGCTTGATTCAGAGAAAGCCAAACATCTGCAGAAGCTTCAGGAAGAAAGTAGACAGTGTACTGCATGAAACTGTGCAATGCCATGCAATTCGCATTCGAGGCTGCTGTGTCGTGGTGTCGCTCCGCTCTAGCTTGCCATACGTCAGAGGAGTTTCGGGATTTGGAGGCTTGAGGTTTTGCATTAAACAGCCTTAGCCTTGGGCTTTAAGGCCCCCTGCCCGGGCGCACGCACAATTTCCAAGCCCAGGGTTAAAGCTCCTGATCCGGACTTCTGATATTGGTAGCAAATTGGCATATTACGTATGCCCAAGACAAGGGGCGGCACGCTTGCATCTCGGGGTGGACAGCTCAAAGGCTTGAATGTATGCAAGGGCTCCATGCTGAAAGGACACAACTTCTATCATTGCTCTACTCAATATTGTGGAATCTCACGCATAGATGTCCGAAACCGCTTGATCTGCCCTGCACGAGTTTTGGCTTCATGGTCCCAGGTGTCTCGCCACGATGTACATGTCATGTTTGCCCTCATCTCCCTACAGCCGCGTTCCCAACTGCTTACACCGGCTAACGTCGGTGAGTGTGCTTTCGTGTTGGTGGCAAGACTTGGCAGCCAAACGACTCCCTAAGAAGCCCAAGCTCTCAAGCCAGAAAAGGCTCCGCCTGCCGGGCTCACCACATGCCGAGTCGCTTTCGGCTTACGGGTTCGTACGCTGCTGCAGACTTTATAGGGCCACATGAACTGAAATTGATTCATGCGGCTTGCTGAGAGGCTTCGGGGGTAGAGTCAAGAAAAGCGCAGGATTGAAGGTCTCGGGCTTTAGGATCCAGGTTTAGGAAAGCTACACTAATTCGGCCTTGCACCATATAACAAGGCCATGGGCGGAAGTCAGGCCGACCATGACTTCAAAACAAGTGTCTCTTCTCAGGGTGGTCTGGGTTCGTTGGTATGTCGTTGGGTTCTGCTTTGGGTGTTGGGGTTCATGGTTTGGGGTGCTAGCTAAACGGCTGCGGGATCCAGAACAAAAGCCGGCTCCCAGACCCAATGCCGCAATGCAAAATACTACACGAATAGCACCACTTACAGTGTGCCGGTGACGAGACTGGGTTGCGCTGAATCAGACTCCTAACTTGAGAAGGGGTCTCCGAAGTTCTTCGAAGCACGTGGCAGCCAGAGAGCCTTTGCATACTTGCCTAACAACTCAAGCAAATAAAGTTCGGACCTTCAGGATGGTACTATGTTACTATGTCGATGACATCAGAAGTGCCCAAAAGCTTGCTAGGCTGGGTAGTGGAGATCTCAGTCTTCATGGTCGTGTTGCTTTCTGGCTTCTGCGTCTACATGCTCTGCTGCAAGCTTTCTAGCACGCTAGCATTTTGGCTTGTGCGCTGTTGGGCTTTGGGTGTCATGCCAATGACGAAGAGTGCTGAGACGCTCTTGCCTAGCACTCATGGATAGCAACCAATTGAGGATGACTGTTTTGACTGAAATTGTTCGGGCCTCGAACGGTTCGCAAACACTTACGAGTGCTGTCATTGTGGGGAGTGTTACCACATCACTGCGATGCTTGCCAGTAAAAAACAGCTTTTCCCATGCTGCTCTGTTCCTTGACATGCAGCTTACAGCTTAATGCTTAATCTTTCGGTGCCCATTTGCACAGGCAACGCGTGCTGTTTGTTGGAAGTGGGGCGGGTTCTCGGAACCGGGTTGTGGTGCACGATGCAGGGTCCCAGGGCGGTGGCTGAAGCCATGACCCTGCAACTAACCCGTCGGCGACGCCCGGCAGTCCCAAGACGTGAACTCTTTTGTGCAAGCACGATGCGTATGAAGCCTGGTAACACGATGTGAGTCTGAGTGGACGGTCCACCGCAACATCAAAGTGATTCTCCTCCGGACCCCTGGGACGACCATGAATGGAGTATCAATATCATTGCTCGTAACCGAAGCATTTGCCGTTCCTGTCATCACAAGTGTCATCACAATTATAGGTACGGCTTCCTGTCTGTAGTTTTCGGAAGAACTTAATGAACAAGCTAATGGTCATGACCATGATCTATGCGATTTCAACCGAGCAGCATACCCATCGTTGCTATTGCTACCAGCAGCAACGACGAGTGTGAACACACTACAGACCATTCAGCCAGGAAACGCAGTGTTGCGAAATTTCATTTCACATCAACTTGATTACACATCCTTACCAGGGATCCGTAGGACAGCCTGCAACATGTCCAGAGCGCCTCTCCAGCTCCCGAAGCCCTAAAACTGGGCCTCGCATGTTTAAAGCTGCTGAGTAAGTCGAAGACCCCAAGTAGGCCATCGCTGGCTGGAGTTAGAACTACCTAACTTGCAAAGCCCCGGCGAGGTGTTGGCTCAGGGCATTGGGGTTGAGGGCTCAAGGTTCAGGGTTGCCGGTTTAGGGTTTAAGGTACATGGTCTAGGGTTGAGGGTTGAGAGGATCGTGGCAATGCAACAGAAGCCTGAAATCGTAGAGTCAATCACCTTCGTTGATCATTGGCTGAGCATTCTCGGCCAATCTCAACTGATCCTGCTATCCGCTATCCTGCACACGAAATTATACAGCATGGTTTTGCAGGGTGTCCCCTATGCGGCACGAACATGTTCACGGGGGCCTGAAGACAGGGAGAAAAGGGTGTTCATATCTGTGTATGGAAAGACTTGGTGTCGCTACATCAGGCTCCTATGGTAGTATTGCCTTACTCCATTGAGCACCCCAGGGAAGGGACTAATTCAACGCAAAATCTTCGTGATATCCAGCCCGCCGTCCAAGCGTGAAAGGGAACACAGGACGTAGTGCAAAGAGCCGGCAGTCAAAGGGCCCAAACCCTATAAATCCGTAATCTACATGGGCAGGCTAGGGCCGCTAGGATCGACAGGGCATCTATTTCTCATTGGAGAAGGTCGAGTTCAGGATTTCGGGAACAAAAGGCTCCGAAACCCTGCGGGGTTCTGGTTTCAATTTAAATCGCACAGCTTCGACCTAAAACAACGAACATCAACTCAAGAGAAATTCACAGAAGCCATAGTAATCAGTGAGCACTCGTCATCCGAGAGGCGCCGGCCCGCGATCGAGCCGTAAATTTCTTTCACTCTGCATGTGGCCCTCGAGGAGAGCTGTCTGGGAGGTAAAGTTTAGGGTCGGGCTTCCAAGGCGTTTAGGGTTTTGTAACGGGTTCAGGAAGCATGAGGAGCTGAGCCCCAACATGTGAGAATTTTCACAAATCCTGTCATCATAACCGTTCAGTATAACCCCCGAAATTCCGTAAGAAGCCCTAACGTCCCAGAGCCAACTCGACCGACGTTAAAGCTGAAAAGCGCATCGGTATACTGCAAACGTAGAGTTTACAACAGCGGGAGAAGATGCACAAGCATGCTGCTTCACATGTTGATCGCCTTGCTCTTTCAAGCTGCAGCACAACCCTGAACCGTAACCCCTAAACTAAACTCAAACTCACCGGCACCTGGAACTCCGTTTGAGGGGGTCGTGTTTGAGCTTAAGGTTAGCAGTTGACTGCCTCAGGGCTCAGGGGCTAGAACTCCCGCTTAGGAATCGAGTTTACACAAGGTGCGCGATGGGAAGCCACAAAGCTTGTTCCAGAGTGAGCGGCCACATCTACAATCTCAAAACTGTGCTTGAGAAATATGCAACTATAGTGCAACCTGAAGCGAAGTCTCACGGGCGTGCTATCGGCTGGTCAGTCGAGGCTTCTCTTGGATTGGAGATGGGGCGGTGTTGAAGGGTGAATTTGATGTCAGGATGGGTAAATCTCTAAATCCATGGGGTTTCATCCGGAGACCCCAACAAAGGAGAAAGAGTAAAACAGGATAACCTGGTTGCAGATCACCCCGGGTGTGTAGGATGCCAGACACAATGAGGCGACGTTTATTGCCACTACCACCTACTCTGGGTCGTCGCACGGTGGAGCGTAGTTTAAGCGCGGAGCACCATAATCCGAAACCCTGAACCCCGAAACCGTAAAGGTAAAGAACCTTAACGTGAGAACAAGGGTATCGGAGTAGGCCGGAACCATGCTGGATGAAACTCCCCTCAACCGAGCTCTTGTTGAGGCACTTAATCCGGTATACAAGCGAGCGATGTGCTTTCCCTGTGTTGTTTATGGGAAGTTCGCCTACATTCCTTGGAAAACTAACAAGAGCCCAGTCAACCCTCAGCCCTCCATGGCGTCCTAAACATTTGCTAAGCTCCCAAGCCTACGTACAACCTACCCGGACACTCCCACATGCTTCATTTAGTGAAGGGTCCTCTAGTTTGACCAACCGATGGTGGTTTTGGGAAAGAGTCTTATGTGAAGTTAACTGCTCTGAAGAACTCGAGAGTCTCGAAAGCATGGACGTAGTTGTTTAGAGGCAGTTGCATCGTGCTTCCCAAACCGTCAATCGAATGGGGACCGATCGAGTGTCAAGCTCTGGGCACTTGCGTTACAGTTCCTCAAGTTTCGTACATCCGTCTCAGACAGTCGTCCCAGGTTGCAGCTGGGGGAAAAATATACAAATCATGTGCGGCCATGCCTCCTCGAGCGCGATGGAGGCCGAAATTCCAGATCATACCAGGGAGTTTTTTTGCCATACGTGTACACTGACGTGGACATTACAGAAAGGCTTCCGCAGCCTTAAGCTTTGGGAGAACCGGGCCGCACTGCAATTAAAGTCATGCCCTGAAAGGCATCGTGGCTCACATGTGGCGCTCAACCTAATTCCGCATCTGGAGAATGCAACCTGGGCATCGGACACTGTGATGTCAAACGGTGATGAAAAGGAGGATGAGGACGACCACGAGGATGATGCTGCTGATGATGATGAGGAGGAGGAGAGCTACAATGAACGGTTTCGGATGATGCCGCAATCATGAGACGAACACGGAACAAGAGCCTGATGATCGGTGAAGTCCGTGGATGACCTACAGAAATTCCAACAGAGCAATGCGTGGTTCCTATTCTCAATATTGTGTTAATTTTGCGGCACCGTCTTTGGAAAGTCGCACCATTTGGAGAAAGCAAGTGGGCAGTCGTTCTTCCTTTGGGGTAGCGGCCACCCTCTGGCGTGCTGAACTCTCTGTAAAGCTTGTAAAGGTCCCAGAATCTCAGAAGGGAGTCTTCGGGGGGGAAGGGGCGGGGGTTGCTACACAACTACCGCAGTGGCATACTTGCCTACTGCTTCTTAATGACTCGGCTTGAGGGTGCTAGCGCAAAGTCTGGGAGCCTGTGGGCTTGGGACTGCAGGGTTGTAGTGGTGTGAGGCATTGAGGGTGGGATAACTCGGCGTTGTATGCAAAAGTACCTGGTAGAAGTAGAGGTTGAGATAGAGGGGGAGGTAGAGGCCAAAGCTCGACAAAGTTAGTAGTGGCAGCGGTGGTGGTAGTAGTAGTAGGCAATTAATAGCTTTGCTTTTGCAGAGGAAGTTGAGGTAGAGCTTGAGATACCGGTACAGGAGAGGTTTTGGTAGTGGTAGTAGCTGTAGTAGTGGTCATCGAGCAGTCGTCGTCCTAGTGGTCGTTCCACAAGCCCTCAGGGGATCGCACACGAAGTTGCGCTGGAGAAAGCCAGAGGTGCTGCCTTTTCTAGGCATCGCATGAGATTTGGGGGTTTCGGGTTTAGGGCGAGGAGTGTGGAGGTTGAGGGTTTATGCTATAAGATTTATGGTTTCGATTAAACCAACTCACTGTGTAACTCTGTGCTTCTCACCTGTGCGCATATCATGCCTTGGCTACAAATTGTCCCTCTGTGCCACCTGCTCATCAAACCGTCGAAATGAACTCGTTTACAGACAGCTGCAGATGCAAATTGAAGAGTGCCAATGGCCATACAACTTAGCATATTCGTCTGATAGCGGCGTGGCGTATTTTCTGATTATAATTTTTCCATAATTTTACTATAGAATTTAATTATCTAGGTTACACTAGCTCCTGGCCGATGTTGGTGTCTCAAAGTTATTTGTGTTTTCGGATATTGGATCCTGACGGGGGCAGAAAGGTGCTGTGAATGGAATCCCAAAACCATAAGGAAGTTTTTTCAGGGTTTGAAGCCTTCAAAGTTTCCGGGTACTTCGGGTCAAGATTCAAGAGTTCAAGACCAGAAGTCTAGGAAGCCGCTATACTTCGAGTTTCGGAGGTATATAAGTTTCCTGATGCTTCCTTCATTGCTGCTGACTCGTTTCGCACTGGCTGATGGGCATGTGAACGAGGGCGGCAAGTCAAACCCGGAACTTAGACCAGAAATCCAGCCCCACGACCCGAACCCCGGTTTACCCGACCAAAGAGCCTGAGCAAATGCGGCACTCACGCGCACACCCTGAAAGCTAGGGCAAAAAGGAATTCGTAACCACAACTCCCAGAGTTGAAGTCGGTTGGTGCCGCCTCAGGCGGGGAGGCCGCCACGGCGAGGTCCGAGGACGTTCTCCGGCTTCTCCTAAGTTGAAGGGTTTGGTATGGCATAGTGTTCTGGGTGCCGTTTTCTCCCAGTTTGGAGTTCAGCCACGCCCAGCGCCTGTTACCTTAATACTAATCGGGCAAGTCCCTGCTTTCGTTAGGACCCCTTCACAACGGAGCGGATTCCCAACGCTCGAGGACCCCTTGAAGGACCCCGGAGGGGTTTTCGAGTTTGGGTTTTGGTTTGTGCCCTCTCATTGACACCAGAGTGTAAATCCTTCTCTCCTACTACGATGGATATACGAAAGGCGGATGGGATCTGAGCTTGAGGTGTGTGCTTACTGTCGGCGGAGAGTCAGCGGGGCTGGCTTTACTTTATTGGTGGTCCTTTCATGGGCTCTTGTATTGGGATCCAACTTTGAAGTTGTGTAGTTGGGTCCCCTATTTGCGAAGTCCCATGTAGGTTTTCGAACGAGATGTCAGCCGATGTGTTTCCACAAGCTTTCTCCGACACAGCGTACTTCTACAACCCTTCGAAGGTACCGGAACAAACCAAAAATGAACTCTGTGGGATGATCAAACGCTCAAGCTGAAACCTTGCATTGGAACTCTTCGCCTCTAACCCTCCACGACAACTCGAGAGACCTACCTGAAGCATCCGGGGACTTCGCAAAAAGAAGGAATGCGTAGCGGCATGAGTTATGACCTGCTTACCAAATCCCCGCTCCTTTAAAACAACGCCCCATATACTCTCTTGAAATCCTTAGAAACCAGGAGCCCGGGAAGAGGTGTGCCGAACTCAATCCCGGACCCGGGGGCCTCAAGGTTGAGCCCAAACCATACATGCGAGATCCCAGACCCCGAAACCCTAAAGAGGAATTCGCAAAGTTCAACATTCAACAGATCCCGCACCCCACAACATCTCAAAATGTAGAAAAAAAAGCAAAGCCCGCCCCAATCCCCAAATCCCAAGGTTCTAAAAGAAAGCACCCACCGCTCAGTCACCAGCGGGAGCGCCGAGGCCCAGGACGTTTGTGCACATCAGGTCCTCTTGTGTGGGATGCTTTGGGGTTTGGAGTTTGTGTCTCAAGTTTAACCTGTCGGGGTTCGGAATCTGGAAGTCTTCGGCCCTAGGTTTTAGAATTTTTTTGTATAGGGGATCATGGCGATCCTGGCAGACCGGATTCCGACGAAGGTTTTTGGATCCAAACCACGAAAGACGACTCCGCACGCCTTTTCTGGAGCTGTTTTGAGATTTGCGACGGTTGGGATTCAAGACCCGTGCAAGCCCGAATATCCCCAAGCGGATATGGTTAAAGAGCCATCATGCGAAACTACGGCACTTCTTGACAGGAGCTGGCAGTGCTTGCACGGAACTGACATGGCTTGGCAGTTTACTTCCCCAAGAGCACGGGTGATGAGGCCTAAGGCTCCTGGGCGAGTGAGATCGATTGTCTACTGTTTCGGTGATTTGGGGGGATCGGAGGTTGCAGGTACGCGGATTAAGGGTAGGGACAAAGAACATCGTCCTTGTCCTTGCTTGCAGAAATCCAAACAAGGCCGACAACAAGGAAAAGCTTCGCGAAGATCTGGTATAGCAATATCCAACATCTGCAGCTTCAGCACCTCCCGATGAAATACATCACAGAAACAGTCGGTGACTGCATGCACGATCATTGCGGCATCCCGGTAAATTCAGAACTCGCCACAATCCGACAACTACGGTCCACAGCACCATAACTGCACAAAGATGGAAGCCTTGATGGCCGATACTTACAGTAGCACTGAAAACACAGAGAATCCACAGAAGCTTCACGACAACGACAGGGGAACTCTCCTTGAAGCACTGCTCCATGCGCTCCACAGTAGACTCCTGCCGCCCCACGTGTCGTTTCGGCCGAGGGTGTCGGGGCATTGGCTTAGATAAGGAAGGCTTTGCGTGTTGAAATAATTGAGATTCCTTCTTGAGTTTAGGAATGGAGCGCATCTAGTAGTGGGTTCAACCTTGTTGGGTTACAGCAATAAGTCTGGGGTGTTGGAGTTTTGCTTCAACAAAGCTTGAGACGCCTGCGGCAACACACACACGAAGTTGGAGTCAGCGAAAGTGCACACTGCTATCTGTTGCTAGCAACCGGAAGCGCAGGGGAAGCAGATGCTCAAGATCAGCCGTATCCGCAGAGGAAGGAAAGGGACGGGAAGAGTCAGAGAGGGAGAGAGAGGGGGCGAGAGATAATAATAGAATAGAATAGAATAGAATAGAATAGAATAGAATAGAATAGAATAGAATAGAATAGAATATAAGATTAAAAATAACATTAATTAAATAATATAATAGTAGTAATAATGATATTATTAATGAAAATAGTAACAATGATACTACTAACAATCATAATAATAATACTAATAATAATTAGCAATAATAATAAATAGATATGTAGCGATAATGATAGAGTAGAGATAGTAATAGTAAGAATCAGCACATACTTACATAAATGCAGACGACGTACTTGCAGACCTTGCCATGCCACGCCATGCCATACATGCGTATTAACAAAGCGGTATAGGGTTTGCCAGCTGTCCGTTTGATCTACCATGCAATGACAGGCTCCGGCCGCGGTGAGTCGGAAAGTTTGCCATCGCGGTGTTGTGATGCAAAGAAGCCAGGGTGAGGTGAAGCTTCACGGCCTCACGCTTCTGCCACCTCAGCCCCCTGAGAAGAACACGCTGCCCAAGTCCACCAGTCCAGAAAGAATAGATGCGACAGAGCTGCTACAGCGGAAGACTTGATGAAGCCCTGCACTCTGAAACCCAAGCCTACACTGCTTAAGCCGAAGCCCTCCGCACCTGAACCTGAAGCATGTAAGCCCTATAAATGCTAACCCCAAAAATCCTGATCTGAACCCCTGCAGCCTGAAGCCTTCTTAAGGCTCCCACAAAACCGCCGCACAACAACTCAGCGAACACCTCGACCCCAAAACCCAAGTCCCACTAAATCCTAATCACCACCCCCTGAAACCCGAAACAAGAGCCTAACGGTCTAAGGCCACGTTAATGGAGATTCCTGGAACCGCCCGTTCGGTCCCTGGTCCTCAGCCGACCTCATGCAGGCCCTGGGGTCGTAGTACTTCTTGTTGGGCTTCTCGGAGCCTTTGGGCTCCGGGAGCTTTGAAGGTCTTGGGGCTTGCGAGTTGAGGTTAAGCACTTTTGGGTTTGGGGGGTGTTTGAGGCTTCTCGTAGGGCCGGGGGGTATGGAAATCGAAGCCTTTCCTGGTGCCAGTTATTTTGTCCCATGTCTCTATCTCTAGTCCCCCACTCTCTCTCTCTCTCTGTCTCCCTCTGTCTCCCTCTCTCTACCTGCCACGCAAGACTACACCGAGTGCAACACCATCCGGGTTGCCAATCTGGCCCTGGAGGTAGTCGTGATACTTTGCCTGGCATGTGGGTTGGAGTTTGGCCTCTTGGAGATAGTGGCACATTCCGTTGAGGGCTTGGGCCTTGAGGCTTACTAGGGCTGCGGGCTTGGGCTCTCTTGTTCATTTCGGATCCCTTTCCCGGCAGTGCTTTGAGCTAGTCAGCTCGGTTTGCACTAACCATAATTAAGCAACTTCGATCAAGGATACCCCGATTCAGGGCCTGAGGTGTAGAGCTTGCTTGGGTTTGAGGAATCTATTTTCAAGACTGTAACCCTCAACCCGAAGCCCTGCAGTCCTGTGCCCTACACTTCGGAACTCCGAAATGCATAACCCTGAACGCGAATACAAAAACTCGGGAATAGTATGGTTTCTGGATTGGACAAGTGTAACTCTTCAGAAGCATTCCACAGATAAGTGAGTACTGAGGCTCTGTAGCAGAGAACCAACCTTCTAAACAACTTCAGCGCGGCCTCGAAGTCCTTGATTCCATTCCAGTAGGCCCACTGCCTTAGTTGGATTTCGAGTTTCGGGGCGCTCGGGAGGGAGATTTGGGCTCTAGGGCTTGGGGCCAGTCAGAGCCTTTGGTCCAAAGCTTTCGGTGTTGGGGGCATGCTGGCATCTAGGGCTTTGTGGTTTCTAGCTTCGCTTAAGACAGATTCGAGCCGCACGTCTATGTCGAGGTTTGGTTTGCCGTTCGGCAGTACAAACAATTACAGCTGAAACAGTGACAGCATGGAAGACCAGTCAGGATTTACCAGGGCTTTGGGCACCTTGAGCTATAGCGACCTGCCTTTTCGCAGGGTCCGAATCGAAACTGGAAAATCTAATTTACATAGGGGATGCCCTGATGGTTGTGGTAGTCTTTAAAATTTAGGATTTGAGGGGTTGGGCTGTGTTTGAGAAGGCTTGGGGTCGCAAGTTTCGGTGGGTGTGCAGCCTCGGCCTGTACGGCTCTAGAAAGCTGGCTTTGTGTTTGGAACTGAGGGCTTCCCTAATGACCCAGGGAAATGAAAGTTTAACTTTCGAGACCCCTCAAGACACGATTCAAGGCCTGGTCTTGCACGCCTACGCTGCAGCACTGCTAGAAACGCGTAGAGGGATGGACGTGTCAGTGTCGATGTTCATCTTGATCACACCATAGCCCACCGCCTGTCCGTTGGAGGCAGCTTTGAGGATTAGTAGTTCGGGCTTGGGGGCCACGTCGTGCCTCGCGCCCCTGACCCGTCTAGCCTCACACCCCAAGCCCAAATTCAAAGCCATAAATCCTGTAGAACCCATGGCCCAAGCACTGATTCGTCAAAGCCTCATGCCCTGAAACATGATATAAACCTCGAGCCTCGAACTGTAAAGACTACTTCACGAATACTTGAACCTACAGCTTGAACCCCAAGCCATTTAAACCCCAAGTGGATGCTAAATGGGACCATGACACCCGCTAAACCACCGAAAAACCATATCACGAAACCCTCCCAAGCCACTATGACGGCAACTTGCTTTGGATTCCTCAACCCCCCCATAAAACCTTAAACTCTAAATCGAAATGGTGCCAAAACGAGAAGCAAAGGCCTCGCGGATGTCCTCAAGGTCTGAGCCAGAGCCGCCGTGGAAGACGAAGCTAACCGGCTTCGCTCCCTCCTGCTCGTCTTCCCAGGCTTCGCAGAGTCTCTTTTTAGGTGCCTAGTGGCATTGCTGAGGGTTGTTTAGGCGTTCAAAACCGCAAAACCTTTGGGCCCCGAAAAGTTCGAGATAGGCTTGAAGTCTTGGGTCTAGGGCTTGAGATCTCTCCCCCTGGGTTGGGGAGGGTTGAGGAATGTTGAGGATGTAGGGTTGTGGACGTTCCGATCCAGGTTTCAGCACTTCTGGTTTCACGTGGGCGTCTTGATTGAAGCTTCTTGAAACACCTGCATCGGTTCATGGCTTAAGCCTTCGAGGCTTCAGGACTGGGTTCTCCTGAAATGTCCTTATGCAATCTTGGGTTTAGTTTTCAACAAACCTTCTAGAAATCAGAAACTCCGATATCCCATCACTATCCGTCATCCATGGTCCACGCTGAGGAATCCTACTATAACTGAAGGAAGAGGAATAGTGTTGTTTAACGGCTTTTAGAATCTATGGTCCACACTTCTGAAGATGCCGCTTGGAATCACTATTAAGATTCGGTCCAAGGCCTTGCGCACAAGAGCCAGGGGCTCGTGTGCTCTTGCTGTCTTTTCAGCTTCTGGAAGTATCAATGTCTTCTTCAAGCGGCATCGCTCTTGATGTTTTAATCGCGACCAATGGCTGCTCTTACCACTATTGCTATAGGCTACAGCGACTGTGACATGACATTACACTGCCTGAAATGCCAGGGTATGGGTTTCGGGGCTTAGGGTTGCCTTACTGGCCTGCACATGATGTGAACAAACCGTGTACGATGTCACGATTCAGGGTCCAAGGGTAGTTCTGAGTTTGGGGTTCTCGGCCTATGAGCGCCGGCCCGAACCCGAAACCCGTACCGCTTATTTTGGCTTTACAGGATGAGCACGGGCCCGAAGCAATCTAAACACCTCAAGCGCAACAGGAAGGGCAGCAAGGTACTCGAAGGCTACTGGGTCTACTTTGTCGGAAGCCTCAACCCTGGCAGGGTTTCGAGTTGAGCGCCTCGGCTCCGATCTTCTCGGCGATGTACCTGTTGGTTCGGCTTTTAAGGTTCGGGGTTCAGGCCGAAACCTTAAATCCCAAGCAGCAGACCAAAAGACCTTGAAAACAAATCGTGAATCAAAAGCCCTGTAAATCCGAAAGGCCCTAAACACCGAAAAATTGCAACAACCCCTAAAAGAGGGGCTCTGGGTCACTTCTGCGCAGCATCCAAAATCTTCGGCTTGAGCACCACGTTGCCGGGCTGGTACACACCTCAACCCAACGGATCCTAAGTAGCTATATAACAGTAGGCTTGCCATGTCAAGGGTGTACTATAACGGCTTCTGTAAGCTGAATGGTTTAAGTCTTAAGGTTCCATTTCTTAATTGTTGAGGATGCGCTTGACAAGGATGTTGATGTAAACGATGTCGATGTGGAACTGGCACATGTAGTCGAACTCCACGTGGATGTTCATGTTGTACTGGCAAAAGCCTGAGTTTGTTTTGTCAGAGAAGGCCTTCCAGCGCTTCCCGGAACTGCTTGCGGACGCGCGGTCAAGCGACGCACGCCAGTTCCACATGAAAAACTGCTGTTTCACGGCAGGATCCAGAGCACTGTCACCATCCACTTTGAGTTTGCAAACACTTTGGGAGGCAAAGCCGCCTTTAAGTTCTGCCAGCTTTCAAGCACATGCTTGAACGCCAACGACATGACTCGCCGAGATGCCTGGAGGCGGTGCATCTGCTGGTGCACAGCGCTGCTGAGCAACGACGCGCTTCCATGAAAGCCGTCCACGCCGCACCACCGGCGCGGAAATCAAAAAATACACAAATAATCACAGCCTCCACTGCAGCTTGAGTGGCGGAAAAAAGGCCTCGAGATGCTCCTCTAGCTCCCAAACAGGCAGCGCGTCTAGACTTGTGAGGCGCCGGTCACGCAAGGCAGCCTGGGCTGCTCGTAGCAGCAGATAAATCGACAAGTTGGGCGCCAGAAGGCTCCACGCCGAGCCAGAAGGATCTACGCCGCGCACATGACATCGGAAATGTGGCGGGATTGGAGATTTAGGGTGATGTCCGAAGTGGACGAAACTGCCTCCCCCCTCCCCACCCGCTCCGCCAACCCCCACACCCAGCACAGCCCTAAAACACCACGACGTAATATACACCGTGGGCCCACTAAAGAGCTTTTATTTCGGTGCAAAAACTGCGGAAAACCCGTGGGCCGTGAGCGAGATTTCTGGGCTTCTCACAGATCTTCTGCATCCTCATAGCTTTCTCACGAGATTCTCACAAGCCCCCCTCACAGACCTGGCACTTCGACGAATGATTTCCTTGCTCTTGGCGAACCCGCCCTACATCACATTCTGGATGCGCTGGTTGCTCCATTGACGAGCTCAGCCTAAATCCCCAAACCCTAATTGTACTAAACGCTCCACAGCCGAGGTTTAGGACCTCACAGGTCTCGTTATCCAACGCTCCTGTGGAAGTCTGTAGAGGGCTTTGTGACCCCGAAAAGTCTGCCCTAATCTGACTTCGCTAATGCCCAAGGAAACGAGGGTTCAAACTTCAGACAACCTTAACACGAAAGAAGTCGAAACAACCAGCTAGTGCTTGCTAGCTGTGGAAGTCAGTAAACCGTGAACCATCTCTTGTATCATCCCAAAGTCACCAAAACATAATCTCCAAAACAGGTGCTTGCAAAGCCTGAAAAACAAACTGTGGTTTAGGAATCGGGGCCTATAGGTCTTTCAGACGAGGCGCCGTGGACGTTGCCGAAGGCGGCCGCGATGGTGAAGAAGCCATTGGGAATCTGCACAGGTCGAACTAGAAAGGGTCTTTCGGGGAGCATGGTGCTACACTACGACACGCAAGCGTCCGCTGCTGGCTCACCAGAGGAATACCTCACTGGAGCAGCTCACTCTTCTAGGACGGACCCTGAGTTCTGAAATGGACGCAAAATGGCTTCCAAAAGGAAAGAACATGAAACAAGAATCTTGGCCTCTTGGGTTCCTATACCTCTCGCGGCTCTGCTCTTCTCGTCAAGATCCATACTGCTAGCTCCTTCTGTGTTAACCCACCATCAATGCAAACAACGATCGCACAACATCGAGTGTAAACCCCTCCGCTCAATTCAGAAAACAAACAGTTGCGGCCATCTGGTTGCTACTTGTGGTCTGAGAAACAAATACGGCCATCTGGTTGCTATTTTAAAAGGTTTGACAAGCAGCTATGGCCATCTCCTTGCTATTTTGCACTGAGGGGCGGGCGGGTGGGCAGGGGGTGGGGCGAAAGGAAGCGAACATGAAGGTCGGGTGAAAATGTCGCATGCCCGTATTGTGGAATTGGATTTTGTCTTAGGGTTCTTCGGGCTTTAGGGTTCTAGGTTTCGTGTGTGTGTGTGTGCGCTTTCGGTGGGGCCATGGGATTGGGGCTTCGAGCAAATCAAGACTTTGCAAACAAGCTGTGGTCCTCTTCCTGCGGCTCTGCATTAAGCCCTGTGCTTGCTTGATTCTTGATCTGGGCTTAGGGAGTCTCTTAAACAAAGATTGAAGCGTTGGCGGCTGCTAGCTGCTAGCACTTCAGGTTTCATGGCAACATTCTCTGTAAACATTGGGATAGTTGAACACCCCCCCCCCCCTCACTGACGTTGAGAACCCTAAGCCATAACCTGATAGACCCTGAAACTTACACCATGAACCTGTAACCTCTAGACTCCACACCCCAAAACCCTAACCTGAAAGAGAGCCATATGAACTCCCGCGCACCCTGCCAGGCCTTTGACAAAGCTTCATACACCTGCCAAATTTCCTGGCGGTCAGATGCGGTTTGGCGGTTTGGTGCTGAATTTCTGGAGGACTTTATTGCGGCTTGAGGGCTAAGGGCTTTATGGTGTGGCGTTTAGGCCCGCGGGACCTTTGGGTTTGCAGTGTAGGGCTGTAGTTTTTGCTTGTCAAGGAATTGAATGTTTGGGATCCAACGTGCCATCAACGCCTAATAAGAGCTTCAGAGTTACACTGCTTTGAAGTATCAGGGGACGGAGCAAGCAGCTCGGGTACTCAAGATCCCTGATTGCACGCGCTGCCGGGGCTCTGAAGATGCCAGTTGGAACCCAACTGAAAGTCTGAGGGACGTGGGGCGTAGGGGTTTAGAAAGTTTAGTGTTCAGGGTTCGTGCGTTCAAGAGCCATACACCAAAACACTTAAGCAAGCTCAAACCCCGCGTTTGCCACCCTAGCCCAAAGAGGATTTTGGGACCCTAAAGATCAAAAGTTCAGGGCCATTGGACACGCCAAGCCCCCAAAATTGGCCGAAGGCCCTTCGCAAGATCCCAAAAGGCCTCGGGCTTGGAGTAGAGATCCTCTGGGTTGGCATCCTGCAGATTTGCTAGTACTATTTCAGATATGAGTATGTATGTGTATGTATGTGTAATATATGTCTCCCCCTTCTTCTTGTGTACAATATGTGCTGTTTTGTGTTACGCGTTCTGACTTCTTCTAAATCAAAGGTCATTGGCTCTTTTGGCTAGGCCCCGTTCCATCAGAGGACTCGGGTCTGGGCGGTTTGAGGGTAGTAGGGTTTTAGGTAGTTTGGTTTAGGGCTTTGACAGGTTTGGGGCACTAATCTTTGGAAGTGATGATTGCTTTAAGGCTGTTGGCTTTTCTTGTCTCTTCTGAATCGCTGTCGTTTGGGGGGTTAGGTGTAGCTGGTTTGGGGGTCCCACATGTTTCGGATCGGCCAGTCGGGGTCTACGCTCTACACCGAGGTGCACCATCTTCTAGAATGCCTACTTCCAAGACCTTTTACCACTCCGCAACCACTTGCAAAGCCATTATTGCCCTGTTCAAATCCTTAAAACCCTATGTATGCCGATGGCTCCTCGTTGTTCACGCCGTCCTCCTCGCCACCTGTGATCCTGCGTTGAAGCGGCTAAGAGATTCTTCTGGTTCTTGGGTTTTAGTGCGGTAGCTTTAGGGTGGGAGGGTTTTAAGGTTTATAGGGCTTCAGGGCTTTATGGTTTTGGGGTTAAGGGTTTGGGGTTTAGGGCCTTCTTGAAACGGGGTGTTGGGGTTTAGGCCAACAGGCTTACGCAGCTCAGGTGTAGGATGTCCAAAGCATGGAGTCATGGAGCGCAAGTTCAGATTTCACGCTTCAAAGCTTTTTGGGCTGTATGTCGCGGCTTCCGGGGCTTCGCAAACCCTGACAACACCTGGCCGTTGGGGCCCTGTCCATGGAAGTCCATCGGCACAGAGATACAGGACGTACAGCTCTTGAGGCTGGGTGAAGTGCAAGCCTAGCAGCCACCTCCATCATCATCGTCATCATCATCATCTTCATCACCATCATCATCATCATCATCGATATCGTTGTCGCCATTATCATCATCATTAGCATAACAATCATTATTATGATTATCATCATCATCCTTATCCCCATCCTCAGCAGCTGCACAACCGGAACGATCATGACCATCCTCATCATCCCCAGGATGATCACGACCATCGCCATCACCATTCGCATCATCTTCAGGATCACCATCGCCACCATCATGTCTGTTGCTATTGGCATCGCAAGCACTACTGGTGCGAGTATACCTACTATGATCCCCCACGATCCGTCTGCCGCTATCACTGTTGTTGTAGCCGTTACCTGTTAACCCCCTACTGTCACTGATCACTGTGCTTCTGTTGTGCCACAAATTTGTCACTGTGGTTATATGCACACATTGTGAGTCGGCCCAGAGACCAATCATGATCACAGGCCGTATTTGCGTCATCGAGAAGCACAATTAAACCGCTATCATCACTGGGAGTGACTAAAGTCCAGAACTTCCAGGCCCTCGCCAGCATGTTTCAACGCAAAGCCATGCCTCGCACGACCATCATCCATGAACCCCGGCAAACCCAACACAAGAGTGGTTAACTGCCCCCAACAGTCCACAGAGAAGCAGCCGAAAAAGCCCTTTGGGCTCCGGTGCGTTCCCAGATACAGATTCCAATGATGCACATGATGGCCGGAAGCCCTCGGAGCCCCTCAGCCCTAGGCACAAAACCCTACATCCCTTACAAGGAACCCCAGAGGGGGGTCCCCAACTCCATCTCGAGTCCGCAGTTGATCTTGGCCATCCTCTCCATGTACTTCACCTCTCAGGGGCTCAAACATCCCTGAGTCAACAAGGGTCCCTCATGAAAAGACACTGCTATGCGTTTTTTTGGGGTCGGTCATGGTGGTCCAGGCTGCGGGGGGAAGCTTCAGGGTTCTCGGGTTCAGGGCTGGTTACTTGAAAACGCAATCAGGGCTTTGGGTCCGTTGTTAACTCTCAACGAACTCCGCCTGTTACTTTCCCTTTCTGCAAGAGTACAACAGATTTGATGCTGCCAGGTGTGCTATGCCCATACCTTGGGAGTAGTTTAGAAGATGATGATCATATGACCATGGCAACCTTGTGATGAACAAGGTCTTGATGATCAGGACGCATGCGATGACACTGGTGCTGGGGGCATCATGCTGAACCGCGCGCCGTGAGTTACATGCAACCACTACTTATATACAACAAAGTCTTCTAGTCTTATTGCAGACTGTGATGACTTGCTTCAAGATTTCCATGCATGTGCAAGTCTGGATCTCTGACACATTATAGCATAATTATAGGGTTCGAGAAGCGCCAGAGTGGAAGAACGACAAAATGAGGACAACAGATACGCCTGGGGCAGCATTAACAACAGTGGCACCACAAAAAACACTAAACACATAGGCGATGACAGCGGAAAGCGGAAATTAGCTCACAGCAATTCGACAACAATGAGCACAATGAACATGACCATTATTGGTAGTAGTGCAACCATAGCGACAACAAACGCAGAACAACTCAGACGAAATCATCCCCCTCCAAAAACACGCTGAACCCCAAAACACGTAAACCCTCGTAAATAGCAGGGGCCCGGGCGCAAATCTCAATATTCTCCTCGAGGGGCTCCTTCCAAGACTTTCGGGCTCACCGCGTCAAGGGCTTACGGTTTGGGAGTGGGGTCCAGGGGATTGATCTGCCAGTTTCGGGCTTTGGGTTCAGATCTTGGGGTTCGGGGTTGTTCGTTGAACGTTTGGGGTGAACGTTTGGGGTGAAGTGTCGCGGAATCTGGGCTTAGGGAGTTGACCCGTTTGTGTGCATGTGCGGGTAGGTGAAGGATTGCACCAGCACGTAGCCCCAGTATGTGCAGTTATTTCATGACAGAACCCATAATCGGAAAATGCACTCAAGAAGCAAAAGGGGCACCTTATTTCGGAACGTAGAATCCCCTAACCCGGGGAACCCTCAACCCTGAAGCGTTGAACTCCCTCGAAGGCCCCTGATATAGGGGTTTTGTGGTATATAATGCCGTTACTATCACAACCAAAAAAGGGCGTTCTAGAATACTAGTATTGCAATTACCCCAAACACACCCAAGGCTCCTCGGAAAGGTCCAGCATGTGCGAGGAGAAGAGAGGCTCGCCATGAAGCTCAAAGTATCGCTCCTGCCGTGTTGCTGTGTCTCTGTGGCGAGGGTTTCGACTTTGGGGTTTCCGCGATTGAGGCCAGACCATACTACATGTGGTTTAGGAGAAGCGAGTTTGGGGTCTTGACTGTGTGGTATAGCGTATGATTTAGGGTTCATGGTTTTCCTCTGTTGAAATCCGTGAATCTTGGGCTCTACCAGGGAAAAACGGCTTTCTTTAAGGGGCTCGGGCCTTAGAGTACGGGTGAGCGGGGGGGGGGGGGGGGGGCAAGAAGTGTTCTGGGCCAGGGTACGTGTTGCAGATCTCATTGCCCTGAACCCTGACAACCCTAAGCCTGAACCCCTTCATGGAAGGGCCGTTAGGGCCGTTGCAAAGAGGGAACAAAACCTTGTGGAGTCCAGGATCTGTTTGGGGCTTGAAGGGTGTGGCATACTCCTAATGGATAGGAAGTTATGGGCCGGAAACCCTCCAACCGAAAAAAAAACACAAGGCAGCCGAAGGGACGTCGGCTTCGAGAAGCCCATCAAACCAAGGGAGGAGGTTCTTGGCGCAGTGGTCCTTGGATTGGGGCCAGACTGAGAACAAGCAAAAACGCTTGACCCATCGGTCTCCGGGGCAAAAGCTCCTCCGGATTTAAGGGTTCTATGCAGCTAAGGTGTAATCGGGGGTCAGAAGCCGTGGCTATATGACCTGGCAGAGCCTATGCACAGCTTTCTTGTTCCAGCCTCTAACCCTAGCACCCCCCCCACCAAAAACAGAAAACTTACTCGCGAAGCCTTCAATCATAATTTTCAGGGAACTCTGCAAGGCAGAAATCCTTCAACAGCAGAAAGACCTGGACATCCATCGACGTTGCTTCTGCCGCCGTTCAAGGTGAAAAGCTCCGAAAGACCTTAACCCCAAACCCCAAATCGAAGCTTCTAGACCTTCAGCTATGAAATCCTCAACCTAAACCTTATTTTCTTACCAAAACGGCGCCCGAAGGCTGTGTGGAGGATGACGGGAACGCCATACTGCTCAGCGATGGCACGGACGTGATACCTCGGGAACTGTTGTTTTCCAGGCCTCCGGGGTTCATGATGCTCATGATGTAGGGTTTTCGGTTGAGAATTCAGAATTGAAGGCTGAGGGATTTCGGATTTAGGACTGGGGGCTTAGGATGCGGGATTGGTCCAGGGTTTTGGGCGTAGGCTTTCTAGCGTGTAGGGTCAAGACAGGGCTTCTGGTGTGGGGCTACGGCGTCGCGGCACTCGTCAGTGTTATGGGGTTCGGGATTCTTGGTGCCTGCTCACAGGGGTTTCGAGGCGAGCCACGCACCGGAAACGGCTCCAGCAATGGCGGCATGGAACTCCTGAAAAGTCAATCAGGTAAGCCTAGGCCTGGGGTTTGAGTTGAATGCCTACGGCTTAAGTTGCCGGCTGTATCGGAGCTGTACCAGGTCATGGGAGTTTGGGAGGACGTCTCTACACTTTTTGTCGGAAGGATCGCACCAGTACGAGATTCCAAAAGACACACCGCTCATGCCCATGACTCGGCCACCAGCGATTCGCTTTCGGATGGAGATAAAAGACACGTTCTGCAAAAATACAGGATCCAATACACTCCCAACACAGCAAGATCCTCATGATAAGAAGCTCTGTATAAGCCGATGCTAGAAAGTTCAGCTCACTCAGAGAGTCCGAGACGCCTGACGCACACAAACACGCTTGAGACCTGCAAACAAACACAACTGAATCTACCCCTGAGAATTTGGGATGCAGCGCAGGTCCTTGTTGTCCAATCCTTTGCCAGCGTAGAACCTTGGCCACATGCAAGAGTCATCACAGCTCCTGAACTGCTGTTTGCCACAAGCTCAACCTCAACTTGCATGATGTGGCCGGGCAGGCTGCAAGAGCGGTAAGGTATCAGTGATAAGAGTGCAACGGGTCCAACAAAACAGCGACAACCCCAACCGTATCCGGTAGGTTCGAGTACTTGCCGGCAGAAGAACAAACGGCAACAGCAGCAGCAGCAGCAGCCGCAGCAGCAGCAGCAGCAGCAGCAGCAGCACGAGCCGTCGTAGCCGGTCTTCGACCCATTTCTCGCAGTCGTAGAGCTGGTGGTTGTGGTGGCGAAGGATGCTGCGCGTTGGTACACTACTGTGAATTGTTTGGGAAGGAAAGCCCACTGAACGAACCCCTCTGATAGATCGCTACCTGGTGTGGGTCCCCAGCCTCGATTTCACGACCACTCTGCCCTGAACAGTGGCTAGCGGCGAATCCTTGGGGATCTCAACACCGAGAACTTGCACGGTATCAGACAACTCTGCCAGCGGTAGCAGCACTCGGTCATGCTGCAGTGCTCCGAAAGTTAGGTTAATCTGAACACCGAACCTTCAGTCAGCCTGGAGGCTACAAACCGTGAACGTCACTAGCGGGGACCTAAATTACAGAGCTTTTGCTTGTTCGTCAAAGCTTGGCCGTAGGCTGCGATCCTCCCGAAGAGAACTGAATCATGATGGGCGCCTCAGAAGCAAAAGCATCCAAAAACAAGGGTACCATGTTTGCATGTCGTCATGGCAAAGATCTGACCGCCGACGATTTATCAATTTGAGGGTTCCTTCTATTTTTCCTTCTTTTCTGAGGTGTTCGTGTTCGAGGTGTAAGCTTCGCGGTCTCATGTTTGGCTCCACGGTAGAAAAGCCATCTAGTCACATTGAAGGCTGCAGCTTGAGGTCCAAGCATTCCAAGTTGGGACGATGGGAGAAGATTCTGACTAAATCTTCAGACCTGTAGCAGGAGCTGGAGGGTGCTAAGGTCTGCACGTCCATCTTCCTTGCGGCCTGGGTGTCCGGATCATAGGCATTGGCATAAGGTAGAACCCTGACTAACAGAACCCTGCTTTCTGGGGGTTTACACACCTTAACCGGTTACGTGCTTTGTGAGATAGGACTATAAGGGTAACAGCCCGCGTTCCCATTTCTCGACCAGAAAGTGCAAATCACTGGTAAACTTCAAGCGGTTGGAGCGTGCTGTCTTGTCGTGCTGCCTTGTCCGCCGACAGTTTCAGCCCGCGAACTCTGCTACAACTCCCCGAGCTCATATGCAAACACCCCAAATCCGAAACCGACGAACATGCTCAACCCCGTAATTACTATTACTAAGCCTTCTTCATGCACGTCCCCGATTACAAAAGCAGCTTTTTTGCAAAATCTCGTGAGCCGACATCCGGCAGACCAGATCTCCTAACGAGTGCTCTTCTTGAAGCTTTCTGCTTCGCTTCAGACCCCGAACTGATTTAAAGCTTCAGAGTGTGAGGTTTCTGGAGCTTTGCAGTACCTTGAACCGGTATGCAAAGCCTTTCGAGCCCCAAACCCCTACATACACCACCCGAAAACACAGGGGCTACAACACTGCAATACTGAAATTTCTGTGGTCCCCTTGCCCACCTCGATGCATGCGTTGATTCCGGAAGACGAGACACCTCGCTAATCCGAGCGTTCATCGGCTTAGGTGTAGGGAGGCTTCTTGGATTGAAACTTTGGGGTCCAAGACTTTTGATTCAGGGCTTGAGGGGGCCGGGGCTTGCTGTAGCTGCCAGGGTTTGGAGTTGGTGCTGAGGCTTTTGATGCGCTGACAACCCCATGCAAGCCTTCAAGCCGACTAACCCCGAATCCATCTAAAAAACCTGAACACCAAACACCACCAAAACGTAATACCACCCCCTCACGACAAAAGGGCACACCAAGTCCCCCAGCAGTTCACGGCCGGGATGGCGTAGCCTTCCTTTTTGGCGTGGTCGAGCAGGTCGATCAGCGCCTTTCTCAAGCAAAATGGGAGGCGGCTTTCAAACACGCAGGTTGGGGAGGTCTGGCAGTGGATGGAAATGAGACTTTGTTTTGGGATCTGGCCCCCGAGTGCCGCAGGCGCCAAGGAGGGGTCCCCGGCCGGGGGGGGGGGCGTA
>CAJNJA010004893.1:0-18019 GCA_905231915.1 Symbiodinium necroappetens
AGACGGCTTAAAGGGTGTTACGGTTTAGGGGTTACAGTAAGATCTTCCGTCTTTAGATGTGGCCCTAACTTCGTTTCGGGCAAGGGCAGGTCAAGCCAGGGGTCCTGCGAAGCTTGCATGAAATCACTATGCATTCTCCGAGTGCCGCGATTCGGCCTTCGCGTTTCGAGCTTCGAATACGGGGCAGTTTCGGGTGGTTAGAATTTGGGAAATGGGTAGTCCCTGGCTTCTGTGAAAGACAGCTTTGTTATTTCGCGCTGCCCTCACTATACCGTGATTGAGGTCTGTTGCCACACTCCCGAACCCCAGGCTGACTCTGCCACGCATGGCCTACCTATAGTCTCCATTGNNGTTCCTTTTGTTGGTTTAACCAATTTTATGTTAAGGGTCCTAAACGGTAACCCAAAAAAGGCACTACAATGGAGACTATAGATACCAAAAAAAACGCAAGGTTTGATGCTACACTCGAGACTGTCCGCACCCGAGGTTTGAACCAGACTCCAGACTCTCCCGGAAATAGATCCCAAAATCGGCGCCGGTTTAGGGTTTGGGGTTTAGGGAGAGATGCACGTAGATACATACATACATACATGCATACATACAAACATACATACATGCATGCATACAGACAGACAGACAGACGGACAGACATACATACACACACAGCGAGACAGACACTTTATTCTTTGATTCTCCTCTGGGAAACTGTGGCCTCTAGGCCTCACAAAGCATTCAGCTTGCGGCTTTGTTGGGCTTGGTTTAGGGTTAAGGGTTAGGGGTTTAGGGAATCACGGCCTCAAGGATTGGTCAGAGCCGAACTTGACAATCCGACGGCGCAGTGATCCCAATCTGAGCAGTTCAACGTAGCCAGAGACTGGGGTGCTGATATGATCACTGATATTGTTTTTGGAGAGCCAGATGTCCTTACAATACGGAGCCGACCATCTAGGGCCTATCTTACGGTCCCATGTGTTCAGCAACTCCCGTGTCGGTGAGGATTGGGAGGGGCTCCAGGGCGCAAGTTGGGCTTCAGCTAGCGCCTGGAGCTTTCTTGCTTCTAGCCTCAACCCTAAACCCGAAAGCCCTCTGAAACCCTACACCCCTAAAGCCCTAAACCCCTAAAGCCCTCTAAACCCTCAACCCTAAACCCCAGACCCCTAAACCTACTAGGTGCTGGCTTTAGACACCTTCAAGCCAGGTGATGTGAATGAGAACGGCCGCCAGAGCTCTGCAGGTGCGAGTGCCCTCCTCTTCGGGGATCTGTCGTTCCCGTACTTGGAGGTTCATGGGTGGTTATAAGTGGGGTTACGAGTATTGTAACTATAGTTATAACCCATATTAGGCGACTTATAACCCCACTTATAACTACCCATGAACCTCCAAGGAGTAAGGATGCAATAAGCTCAGCTCGTGTTTAAAGACGAGTTCTCTGCTTGTACCGGGTCGGATCGGGTCTTCTGGATGCCACTCGACAGTGAAACCTCAGACTATCAGGATGTAAGATCTTTGAGCCTTTACTGGGCTCTGGCTAAAGGGATTTAACTTAAGTTACCATAATAATAGGGATCTATAGTATATAATATATGGTTTCCTTATTCTGGTAACTCAATTTAAGTTAAATCCCTTAACAAGAACCCAGTTTACTTCAGAGCTTCGTGTGGAGTAGCAAGGATTCAGGAAACCCAGCCTTTACCTGTTAGGGGTTTAGGGGCAAACATGTCCTCCTTACAGCCGGTCTGTCTATCAATCATTCAATCAATCTATCCATCTATCTATCTATGTACCTATCCATCTATCTATCTGTCTATCTATATATCTATCTATCCATTCAACTATCTACTTATCTATTTGTCTGTCTAATTGTCTATCTATCTATCTACCTATCTATCTACCTATCTGTCTGTCCATCCACACACACGTATGTATGTATGTATGTATGTATGTTTGTATGTATGTATGTATGTATGTATGTATGTATGTCATGTATGCATGTATGCACGTATGCATGTATGCATGGATGCATGCATGCATGGATGCATGGATGCATTGTGTATGTATATGCATATGTATGTGTATGTGTATGTGTATATCAATAGATCAGACACACTCAATTGAATCTTGCTTCGCTGTTACAGTAGCTTCTTAGCCCTGTGTCCACCTTGGACCCCCGTTGTGACAAGCAATGCTTCGCCCGCTCCCCACTTGGAGGTTCAGGGGTAGTTATAAGTGGGGTCATAAGTCCCACTGTAGTGAGCCTAGTTGTAGCCTCACTTATAATAACTACCCATGAACCTCCAAGCACTCCGTTGCAGCTGGGATGGCACGCGACCGCAGTGGCTCGATGGTCCCAAGGTGGTGTGCCTGAACCCAAACCTTAAATCTCCAATCAAAGCCCTAAACCCAAAACCCCAAAACCCTAAACCCTGAACTCTAAACCCTGTACCCTATACCCTGAACCCTAAACCCTAAACCCTAAACCCTATAAGCCCTAAACCTTCAAGCATCCCTCGGAATACTAAGACTCAAGAGTCTGCTAGTTGGGAGGACTTCTCGTGCACACTCGAGGCTTATGGGGTTTCCGAAAATAGGGGGACCCTAATATAGGGGGTTAGGGGTTTAGGGGTTTAGGGTTTAGGGTTTAGGGTATAGTACCCCAAATAGTAGGATCCTTATTATAAAGGACCCCAACATACGATACCCCTTATTGTCGGAAACTCCCTTATGGCTGAGAAAGCACAGCTTCGTACCGTTTGTGGGGGGGTCTAAAACATCAGGAAGGGCAGTATGGTCCTCATAAAGTCCGTATCTATCGCAATTGCTTCCACAGTATGCCCCAAGCCCAATTCTACTTGGAGGTTCATGGGTAGTTAGTAATAAGTGGGGTTCTAAGTAGGGTAACTACAGTTTTAACCCACGTTAGGGGACTTATAACCCCCACTTATAACTACCCATGAGCCTCCAAGTATCAATGTTTAGGACTCCATGTGACATGAGACTTCGCATTTGGACTAAAGCCTTGCAAGCACAATCCTGGCTTCGGCGTCCCGTGCCTTCCTTCGCCGAAACGCTGGCACTCGCTGACTCCTTGGAGCCTCGACTGCAACTTGCACAAAACCCCAATTTAAACCCATTAACTCTCATCAAACCATACACCGACTACGCCATAAAGCCAAACTTATACCATAAACCCCTACTCAAGCCATAAAGCCCTGTTAAAAAGCCCCAAAAAGCCCTGGAAGATGCTCCGGGCTAGGATTTTCGGAGTGCGTGGGGAGACTACACTCTTGTGTAACTACCCAGAGGCTCCATAGTTTACAGTGTAATATAGGAGCCTTAATAATTAGAAAAGGGTTTTGGGATATATTATACTACAACTACGCAGAGGCTCCATAGTAGTTCCTTTTGGGGATTGTCTTATCGGACCCTAAACTACAAACCCCAAAAGGAACAGCTATGGAGCCTATGTGTAAGGTGACCACAGACCTTGCAATGTTCCTTCATTACAGAATATATACCCTACATCGTTTTTTTGGATCCTACCATAATTTAAGGTATAGTCCTTGATGAAGGGATGCTGGAAGGCTTCGGGAACCCGTGAATATTGTATGTACATTTTTATTTACGTATGTATGTGTCTATCTACTTATCCATCTCTCCATTTACCTAGCTATCGATCTGTTTATCTAACAGCAAACTTTCTGTCTAAGTCATGAATGTATCCATGGAGGCCGGGAATTCAATGGAACATATTTCGTGGGTGTTCAGGACTAGCATTTGGGGTTCAGGGTTCAGGGTTCCAGTCATGAGGTTTCGTGTGGAGGGTTGCCAGGTTTGGCTCGAAAGCTGTTTTCTTGCCGGGATCTGCCGCACACTGCGAGACGGTTTAGGGTTTAGGGTTTAGGAATCCCTTCGTTGGTGAGTAGGTCGATGTACATCAAGACTCGACTTTCTGAAGTGTCAACGGCCGAGCGAAGTGCCCCCTTACTTGGAGACTTGAGTTTGATGTGTGCAAGCTCACAGGAAGCTTCATCCGTCTAATCAAAGAACCAAGCAACCAAGCGAGCAATAAACCGACCAACCGACCGACCGACCTACCAACCAACCGACCAACCAACCAACCTTGCAGGCATTCGATCATTCTTTTTTAAAATATATTTATTCAGTCATTGAGTCATTCCTTAGTATAAAGAGAGGAGGGAGTATTGCTAGTGCCATAGAATTATGTGACATGACATTCTGCTACACGATATCATACCGTAGTCTACATGTCACACATATCATGATGCATTGAACTCTCATATCGAATGGAAGCAAGAGGACCCTGCCTAAACCCTAAACCCTAAATCCCTAAATCCCTAAACCCTAAACCCTAAAACCCTAAACCGTAAAACCCTAAACCCAAAACCCTAGACGGGCTAGGCTTTCGAAACCAAGGCATAGGATGGCGCGTGCAGCAGAGGCTCGCCTGGGGATTCATTGGAATGAATTTCGGGATCTAAATGAGTACTAATATATAATATACATATATATATATTGAATATTTTTTTAGTGTTTTTTTGATTTTTGTTGTTTTTTGTTGGGGCGGGGAGGTCCCTTATCTTAAACATATAGTATAGTATGCCCCACAACCCAAATCTAATTATTCAGGCCCCTTATAGTAAAGCTTGTAAGGATTGGGGGTCGAAGGCTTCAATTCAAAAAGGTCATGGCAATGACAATCAGAGTAAAAAGGCTGGTGCCGTTAGAATACTGTTGATAAAAATCCTGCAGTACTTTAAGGATCCTAAACTGTGGGCATTATTGTATATTCCCTATGATGGGTGATGCAGGATTTAGATCATCAGCCGTATTTTTGGGTTTAGGGTTTAGGGTTTACAACACCAACCATGACAATAGAAATAAACATAAATCATAGTAGTGATAATACTAGCAATATTTGCATAGTATGATGTCAGGGTTTCGGGGATTAGGGGGTGAAGGAGGTCGTTCTGAAGCTCCGTCTAGAGGCCGTTACAGTGCCTTCTTCAAGGATTTCGAAAAGTTTGCAAAGGCCTTTGTTATGGTCGATGGTTGGGGTTTATATAGGGGCCTGAATAATTACCAGCAGTATTTTGGGGGTTCCTTATTAAACGTATAGTTTAATGGGCCCCAAAACCCTATTCTAATGATTGAGGTTCCCATTCCTATATTAACCCCAGCAGTCTTGTTACTGGGCATATCAAGCATCTAAGCTCCCCGGACCAAAAAGCACCCAAACGGCACAAGCAAACGCGCTCATGGAGCCGCCAGATTCGTCTGAGATAGGCCTTGATCTTTGGATTGGATCCCTATATCAATTTAGAGTCAGAAGTCTACATAAAACCCCTAAAGCCTAGACTCTAAACCCTAAACCCTTAAACCCTAAACTCTGAACCCCAAGCCCCCAAGCCCCTAAACCCTAAACCCACAGAGCCTACTGAACATGCACCCGTGGCCACAAGACTGTGGTGTAGGGTGCAGGGCTGTAGGGTGTTCTACTTGGAGGTTCATGGGTAGTTATAAGTGGGGTTCTAAGTCCCCTAATATGGGTTCTAACTATAGTTACCCTACTTATAACCCCACTTATAACTACCCCTGAACCTCCAAGTATAGAAGCTTTCATAAGTACAAACATTGCAGTCGGTTTAGGGTTTAGGGATTTAGGGATTTAGGGTTTAGGGTTTAGGGTTTAGGGGTTTAGGGTTTAGGGATTTAGGGTTTAGGGTTTAGGGTTAATACAGAAGATTTCATAATTACGAATATTACAGTACTCAGTAGGGGCTCATGACACCTACACGATAAGATACCCCCAAAAACCTGTTCTAGTTGCAAAGGCCCCTACATCAGGGGTTTTTTGTAGGGGTTTCACGGACAGGATCCAACCGAGCGACTGAGGGCCCTGGCGGCGGCGACAGCGCGGGGCTCGGAGGGGAGTGTGCCCCAGCCCTCTTCTTAGGCCAAGGGGGGCTTAGGGCTTTAGGGGTTTAGGGCTTTAGGGCTTTAGGGTTTAGGGTTTAGGGTTTAGGCTTGGGTTTCAGATTCTGAAGTTCATGGATTCAGGGATTCGGAATTTTGGTCTAAATGGCTCCAGGGATTAGGAATAATGGGGGTCTACATTCTACATGGCTTCAGGGATTAGAAATTGGGGTCTAGAGGGTTGGGAGCAATGACTAAAGGTAGAATGGTTTCAGGCCTGCTCGAACCATATGAGAATTGACATGAGCAGTGTTCCCACTGCTGCCAGATTGTGTCAGGCCTGCAGCTTTTCTAGCCAGGCGGTTGTTTTAGGACTAGGCATGAGCTCAGGGCAACGAGCAAGGACTGTCGGGCAGGAGGCTTTATGTCACAGGGCTGAGCTTCACCAGCTGGGCCCTACCGTTTAGGATTTAGGGTTTAGGGATTCGGAAACCTAGACCCTAAACCCTAAAACCCCAAAGCCCTAAAACCCTAAACCCCAAACCCTAAGAAACTAAAACCCTAAAGCCTTAAAACCCTAAACCCTAGAACCCTAAACCCTAAACCCTCGAACCGACAGTTCGCAGGGTGCAGGAAGCAGGGAACACTCTGATCTTCAAGACTCCACGGCCTTTAGCCGTAAAGTCCTCAACCCCCACCTCTCCAAGCCCTAAACTCCATGTTCCCCGTAATGCACCAAACCTTAAACCCTAAAGCCTTAAACCCTAAACTCCTAAACCCTAAACCCCTAAACCGGAATCAACATCGGATGAAACAGAATCAGTGGAACATGCGCTAAGCCCAGTCGCCATGATGGCGCCTTTCAATGGCATCCAACAATTGGCAGCGTATCACGCGGCGAGAGGAGGTTATATCGTCCATGACGAAGTTGATGTCTTCATAGCGAAGAAACTGCACACTTGCAATGATGATTTGGAGGCGGTGTACGCCTGGACCTACGAGAAGCTGTCTAGGTATGATGCCCCAAACGAGGACGGGCATGAGGCTCCAATCCTCGGCCAACCACCACCTACTCCCATGCCAGATGAACAAGAGTCATTTTGCGCCATAACATCCACAGTCAATGGCGTTGGACCTTACATCGGGGCTATGCGAGACAAGGATTGGCTCATCACCGCGAGGCACGGAATCCTTGCAGACGGAGCTCTGAGCCAGTACGCAACTTCAATGTATGTCAAGAAAGGCTCAGGCAAACCGGTGAGAATACATGTGACTGATTCTGTGATAGCACCGGAGTCATTGAAGATCAAAGCTTTGGAAGCATTTGGATGTTCTGGTCATGACTTGATCGCGTTCAAAGTTTCGCAAGCCGACACTGGAGCCTGGCTGCACTACGTAGGTATCCGGACCCCCCAAAACCTACGGTTGATGATATAAATCCTGCATTGCTGCATTACCCATAATAAGGAATATACCATAACTCCCATAGGGTCCTTAAGGTAATGCAGGATTTATATCATCAACCGTACCTTCTTGAAGCACTTATAAAAAGAGCTCATAATCGCAGGGTTTAGGGCTTAGGGTTTGGGGCCTTCTTGCTTATAAAAGGAGATCATAATCGGGAACCCTGACAAGTTGGGCTTTGGGGGTTCAGGTATGGTATATACAGTCGGTAGATCTGTTTATCTTCGTTCTTCCTCTGCTACTCCTTGTTGCTTATGTCCTAAACCCTAAACCTTGAACCTTCTAAACCCTAAACCCTAAACCTTAAACCCTCTAGACCTTGAACCTATGTCCATGCTTATTAAGCACATGCCACACCCTTGCCGCATCGGCAATAGGGAGCCCAAGCCCCCGCAAAGATAGGTCCGGTGTGAAACTTGGTTCCTGAGTAGTACCCTTTTGCCCTTTTTAGTGTAGGGCTCCCCTATTAAAACTGAGTAACAGGAAAAAGGGTACCCTTATTATTATCGGGTCATTCAGGAACCCAGGAAAAGTGGCAAGCAGCACACAAGTGAACGGTTTAGGGTTTAGGGTTTAAAGCTTAGGGTTTAGGGTTCAGGGTTTGATTTTTAAAATCATTCCTTGAGGTCCCCAATCTTGTATTAAGCACCCCAAACCCAGGACCCCTAAACCCTGCAAACCCAACCCCTAAATGCCCCTACTACTCCAGACCCAAAACTGTTTTAAACCCAAAGGACCCTGAACCACCAAATGCCCCTAATCCCCCTGAACACCCTATGAGCCACATGAACCTTATAAACCACCAACCCCTAAAACCTCTACCTCTCAAACCTGTTGACGCCATAGCCCCTACAAATTGCTTCTACACCATGAACCCTTGCGAACCCCAAACCCTTAAACCCTAAACCCTAAACCCTAAACCCCAAGCCCTAAACCCTAAACCCAAAACCCCAAACCCTAAACCCCAAACCCAAAGCCCGAAGGAAGCCCCAGCAGGGAAAGCAGATCTATTCCAGGCTAGGAAGCTCGGTGAGAAGAAAGGGATCCCTCAGGCAGAGCTGCTCAGGTGACTTAAAGGGTCCTTTAGGGCTTAGGGGGTTTATGGGGTTTATGGGGTTTAGGGGTTTAGGGATTTAGAGGTTTAGGGGTTAGGGGTTTATGGGGTTTAGGGTTTAGGGTGTAGGGATTTAGGGGTTTAGGGGCTTTGGGGTTTAGGGGTTTAGGGGTTTAGCAGATTTGGGGTTTAGGGTCCTTTGAATTTAGAGGTCTTTGAAAATTGAAACTTTTGGGCAGGCTGTCGTGGGTTTTTTTGCGTGTGCAGGGCTTCAATCGGGTTGTTATTTGTGTGTTGAGTGGGGACTTTGCAGGTGTTTTATTCTCGGGCTGCTTGAAAGGGTGTATTTAGGGTTTAGGGTTTAGGGTTTAAGGTTTAGGGTTTAGGGTTTAGGGTTCAGGGTTTAGGTAGGGTGTTGCAAGGGCTGATGTGCGAAAAGGGTTCCTCCATCAGGGTGCTCTCCATGACTCACAATCAGCTCTGACTCCGGCCTGCCCCTTATGCCCGAAGTCATGCGGGTAGGAACGACGGTTTGATCAGGGTTTCTGCTGCGGTTCTGATCAGGGTTCCGATAAGTTTGTTCTAGGGTTCCGATTGCGGTTTGTTTTGGGGTTCCTGCTAGGTTTTCGGTCCCGGTTCGGGTTCCGGGTAGGGTTCCATCTACATAGGACTCCGCTTGTTTGCCCAGTAGGGTTCCTTCTAGGGTTCCACTTAGGTTCCTGTTGGTGATGCTGTTGGGGTTCCGATTAGCGTTTCAGTTAGGGTTGTTATTCTATGAGGTTCCGATTTGGATTCCTGTTCGTGCGGTTCCTTCTGGGGAGTTTGAGCTTCATTGGGGTTTGGCTGCTCAGGTTGAAAGGTCTAAGTATTGTCAGAGAAACTAAGTGTTGTTTAAAGTTACGTCATCCGAAGGGTCGGTGGGTAGAAATTCGAGCGAAGTAGCGAGCTTCACTGCAAGATGTTCGAACTTGAGGTGTCGAGCCCTAGAAGCCCGAAACTTTACAGCCTGCACCTTGCAGCCTGCATCCTGCCGTATCCCCAACCAGAATATACAATTTCGAGAAACTCTACGCCCTAAACTTCAACCCTAAACCCCAAACCCACATCCCTAAACCCCTAAACCGGCAAGCCCCTAAACCCCTAAACCCTAAACCCGCAAGAGCCCCAAAGTTCTACGCTTGGAATGCTTCGTTCCCACCTGCAGGCGGCCTCGGAGAGCGAGGCCCGGTGCAATTTGTTTCAAGGCTTCAAAGTTCATGGTTTAGGGTTCAAGGTTAAGGGCTTAAGGGCTTAAGGGTTTAAGGGTTTAGGGTTCAGGGTTTAGGGTTTAGGGCTTAAGGGTTTAAGGGTTTAGGGTTTACGGTTCAGGGTTTAAGGGTTAGCATTCAGGGTTTAGGGTTTAGGGTTGAGGGTTTAAGGTTTGGGGTTTAGGGCTTAAGGGTTTAAGGGTTTCAGGGTTTAAGGGTTCAGGGTTTAGGGTTCAGGGTTTAGGGTTTAGGGTTTAGGGTGTAAGGGTTTAAGGGTAAGGGTTTATAAATAAAGGGTTTAGGGCTCAAGGGTTTAAGGGTTTAAGGGTTTAAGGGCTTAAGGGTTTAAGGGTTTAAGGGTTTAAGGGTTTAAGGGTTTAGGGTTCAGGGTTCAGGGTTTAGGGTTTTCAGGGTTGGGATTGCAACTTTAGGGGCTTTGGCGTTTTCTAGACGGGTTTATGGTCAGTATAACCCAAATTCATTTTGTCGTGTTGCTTGCGCCCCAAAAGCAGCAGCTGAAGCTTTTGCCTCTTAAACCCCCAGGCTTTAGATACCCCTAATCCCTAAACCCTAAACCTAAACCCTAAAACCTAAGCCCTAAACCCTAAACCCTCAAGAAGGAAATAAATAGAAATTGCTTGTTGCTGTTGGCCATCCGGAAGCTCGTTTCTTCGGTCGGGACACAACCTTTCCATTTTCTACTAAACCAATTTCCATTTCAGGGCAGCCAACCCAGCCCCAGCTCCAGCCCAGCCCCAGCCCCTCAACCACCCAAAAAGGTGGTTCCAAAAAAAACTGCCCAAAACTTTCGGACAAAACTTATTGGCACCCAAACCCTTAACAATTTCTAAAAGGCCACCGAGCTCTTAGAATTTAACACTTCCCGAGTAAAGAGCCCAGAGACTCCAATAATTAAGGAATAGACCTTAAATCTTACTAGGGTTCCCCTTATAATTTAAGGTATATTCCTTAAACCCCTAACCCCTAAACCCCCTATGTTCCTTTAAGTAAGGGATGAGCAAAGAGACAGGGGCCGAAGCGGCGGCGCACAGCCGAAAGCCAAAGCCTCGGCGTACGGCAGGGGTTTCGGGATTTAGGGGTTTAGGGCTTGGGGTATTTAGGGTTTTAGGGTTTAGGGTTTGGGGTTTAGGGATTTAGGGTTTAGGGCTTGGGGTATTTAGGGTTTAGGGTTGTAGGGTTTAGGGTGTAGTGGTATTTAGGGCTTTAGGGTTTAGGGGAGCGGAAGAAAGGAGAAACGGTTATGATATAAACCCTGCATCAGCCAGAATAAGGAATACATACCGTAACTCCCTTAGTTTAAGGTCCCTAAGGTCATGCTAAGGATGTATATCATCAACCGAAGGATTGGTCTCTGGGTCGTTGGGGTTTAAATGGCCAGGTGTTCCCAGAGACTCCAATATCCCTTATAATTAAGGAATATACTTTAAATGATAAAAGGAACCATAAGATTTAAGGTATATTCCTTAATGAAGGGATATTGGAGTCTCTGAGTTACTGGTAGCGTTGCTGCTCCTTCCGTACGGACGCTCGAGGCTGGATCTTCGGATGGGTTCAATCTGCGTTTAAAATTTAGGGTTTAGCGTTGGGGTTTAGGGTTTAGGGGTTTAGGGGTTAGGGTTTAGGGTTTAGGGTTTAGGGTTTAGGGTTAGGTTTTGAGGGGTTTAGGGGTTAGGGTGTAGGGGTTTAGTGTTTACAATCAATCAGTCTTGCCGGACCGGCCAAAAACAAGAATTTTGATGTCAGGGGTTACGCCTTACAGGTTTGGGTTGAGCGCATGAGTTGCAGCCGGCATTGCAAGCACGGTGTTGCAAGCATGCGGCCTTTTCAGAGTTTCAGGGATGGACATTGGGTCTGCGGAATTTCCGCTCAACCATCGTCACCCGTTTTGACTTCCGCCAACCGGTGAGGAACACAATGGGGCCAACGGACTTTTCATCTGAGAATCCCTTTCCAAGAAGGCTAATGTAGGAAGCTGATTAAGAAACCCTGGCCCTATAGCCCTTAATATATCAGGCTTCATATTAAGAACCCTAATCAATGCCCAGGGTTTCTTACTCAGGTTCCTGTATTAGTAGAGGGATGTTGGGCAGGCTTGCCACAATATAGGAGCCTTGATAATTTTGAATAGGGTTTGGGGGCACTATTATACTATAATCATTTTTAAGGAACCCCTAAAACCCTATTCTACTTATTAAAGCCCCTACATTCTGCACCTAAAACCCTATATTCTAATTATTAAGGCCTCTACATTCTGCGGTATCCACGCGGACTATTTAAAAAAAAAGCCTAGTATGTGTCGTGGCCGAGGATTCAGGGCCGGGAGGTTGCTGCGTGACAAGGAGACGAAACTTAAAGGGTTTAGGGTTCAGGGTTGAGGGATTCCTCTTTAGGGCCTTAGGGTTTAGGGTTTAGGGTTTAGGGACTCCTGTTTAGGGATTAGGGATTAGGGTTTAGGGTTTAGGGGCTCCTGTTTAGGGCTTCGGGTCTAGGGATTAGGGTTTAAGGTTCAGGGTTTAGGGACTCCTGTTTAGGGCTTAGGGTCTAGGGATTAGGGTTTAGGGTTTAGGGACTCCTGTTTAGGGCTTAGGGTCTAGGGATTGGGGTTTAGGGTCTAGGGTTTGGACTCCTAACTACGTAGGTTCCTAGAAGTACCCTTTTGCCCTTTTTTCTTTTTGGGTTCCCTCTTTAAAACCAAATAGTAGGAAAAAGGGTACCCTTATTAGTAAGGGGCCACTAGGGAACCTAGCTAAACCTAAATCCTTGAGTTGCTTGTTTACGACTGTTTTCAACTTTTGGGTGTGTCTGGGGGTTGCACGTCGCAGGATTGAGGGTTGGTGTGGTTGTCAGCAGACTGAGCAGTTTTTAACGGTGAAGCAACAGCGGGTGATGTCTAAATGACGCTGCTGAATACTCAGGGATAGTCTTCTTTGGGCTTCCCCCAATGCACGTGAATTGTTATATGCGTAGTTCTCTAAATTAGGGTCCCTTTTTGGATCCCCAACATAGTACGGCACCCGTATAAAAAGGACCCCCCCAAAAGGGAACCTACTTTAGAGAACTACCCATATACTGTAATATTTTCACAGGCCCTAAAACCTAAACCCTAAACCCTACTTTAGAGAACTACTCATTTATATAGCCCAAAGCTTAAGCCCTACTTCAAAAGTCAGGCTCCGGGTCCGAGGTCGATGTGGGGTGAGATTTTTGGACGATTAGCATACCCTGGGGTTTTTGCTAATTTTTGGGGGCTCTTTATATGCATCCGATTATTTTGGGGTTAAAGGATAAGGGTTTCGTAGTCAGGTTCCTAGATTACCTTCTTGTCCTATAAACCCTAAACCTAAACCCTTATAGAGCCCGTATAGAGCCCTTATACGAACCTTATATGAACCGAATTTTAAGCCCAAACCTTCTGCGGTTCATCCCAAGGTCAGCTGGATTGGCCCTGTGCCAACTGCAGCGCCCGCAACTACGGGCATCGCAGCGTTTGCTACAGGCCGACTGTAGGCTATGTTGGCGAGAAGACACAGGAACACAGACATATTCTATCGCCCCATGAGCCCTCATAGTCCCAAAAACCGTACACTAAACCATCAAGATTCTCCTGTCGGGCCAGGGTCAAGAAACGTCCTTTCATGCTACATCCGTCTCAACAACATGTATATAGATGCATTTCGACATACATACCTACGCGTGCATCCATCGTCCAGTAGCCGTCAGGCGGACAACGACAAACAAAGGCACACACGAAGATGCATGTACAAGTAGACAAGCGTACAGACATGCATGCAAATGTGCTGAAACTTCACTGAAACCTGCACCCAAGAAACCCTAAACCCTAAACCCTGAACCCTAAACCCTAAACCCGTCTCCACTCTTCAGAACGGTTCTGCCATAGCCTAGCCTTGCAGGTGTGGAATGCCTCGCGGCCAAGGTGCTCAGGGAGGGCTTGACTACAAAGCTCCATATAGAAGTCTGAATACTTAGTAGAACTCTTCCACCCTAAACCCCTAAATTCCCAAACCCTAAACCCTAAACCCCAAACCCTAAACCCTAAACCCTCAAATTCAGTTCATGGTCTTAAGCATCGTAGAATGCATCCCCCCAAGCCCTTCTCCGGTCATTGAGCCTCCTACTAGTACCTTAAGCTCAAGTCTTGGGAGATTTGCGCCGGGCTTCCCCAATGTTACGGCAACCTTATAAAAGGGACCTCAAAAGGGACACTAATTTAGAGAACTACGGTTGGTGATTTTTAAACCCTGCATTACCCATAAGAAGGAATATACCATAGTTCCCAGGGTTTAGGGTCCTTAAGGTAATTGCAGGATTTATATCATCAACAGTAGCTCAAAGCCGGCCTCATCATTAGCTGGGCAGGGGCTCCGGGATCAGTGATTTCGAATTGAGGTCAGATTTCCCAAGCAGGTTGGTAGCCTCAAACCCCTACACCCTTAGACCCTAAACCCTACAAGCCTTTAAGCGCGGGATAGCTTCCGGGTCATTGGAGGGTCAGATTTTTAGTTCAGAAGTGTTGCGACGAGCGCGGAAAACTCAGTGCAATGCCTGTGTAACGGCGCATATGCCAGGTGAGGGTCAATACGGAGGCCTGGATTTGGGGTGTTTTTTGTCACCATTATATGCTAGAACTATATAGGGAATAGTACTACAAATGATTCCAACCTTCGATTCCGACCTTCTTAATTTGAGTTAGACTTGCAAGGTGTGGTAGGGGCCGGGCTTGCGGCTTCAGGTTTCGCTGTCTCAGGTGTTTGTAGCTGGTTGGGTTGCCTAAAGAGAAATATAGAAGCCACGGTTTAGGGTTTAGGGCCTAGGGTTTAGGATTTAAACAATTGCCAATGTTACTATTCCTCATGGTGCCTCACTTAGAATTATACTATAAAGGAGCCCATATCGTTGACCATGTAACCCTAAACCCTAAACCCTAAACCTAATCCCTAAACCTAAGCCCTAAACCCTAACCCTAAACCCTAAACCCTAAAAAGAAACCTTCACCCTTAACCCTAAACCCATCCCATTCGTTGGGCACCTGGAGCTCTGGGGGTTTAAACCCCGAAGCCCCAAATCGTACCCTGAGCTGAACCCTGAGGCGGGTTTAGGGTTCCGAGTTTAGGGTCCCTAAGCCCTCACCCTAGACTTTGTCATACTGTTGATGATATAAATCCTGCATTACCTTAAGGATCCTAAACTATGGGAAATATGGTATATTCCTCCTTATTATGGGTAATGCAGGATTTATATGACTTTGTCATAGTTCCGTAACATGTTACATGTTGAAGGGTACTTAAACTCGATAGGGAATGGACGTTCAAGGTTTTGATACTATCTCAACCATGAACTACTGTAGATAAATCCTGCATTACCTTAAGGACCCTAAACCCTGGGAATTATGGTATATATTCCTTATTATGGGGGTATTATAGTATACCGTGCAGTGCTGTAACATGTTCTAACATACTGTTCGGAGTATCTGCTCCTGACTAAACCCTAAACCCTAATCACAGGAGTTATGGGCGAGCGGCGCCACGCAGAGGAGCTGGAAGCCGATATCTAAAGCGGGCTCTGCAGAGAGAAACGCGAGAAACCCTAGACGGCCCTAAACCCTAAGCCCCTAAACCCTACACCCTAAACGGCCCTAAACCCTGAAGCCCTCAGGTAGAGGCTCTTAGAACGGGGGTTCTTGGAGTTTGTCGTCCCAAGTCCCACGAGCTGAGAGCTTGCTATCCCCTCTCTTCCACATCACTTCTCGCGCTGCCGGGCTTCCACTCGCAGTCTTCAGAGCCGCTTGAGGTATTTAGAGTTTAGGGTTTAGGGTTATTTGAGCCTTTGGACCTGGGTTTCGGCTTGTTTTCGCTTTCGTGCCCAGGAGAGACATGGAAAGGTGGCAGGCGGTCTCCGATAGTTCGAGCGCGAACTTCCTGCTCTGACAGTTTCCGCTGTTGACTCTTCCCAGAGACTCCAATGTTCCTTATTGAAGGAATAATTAATAATATACCGTTAATCTTATTGGGGTTCCTATTCTATATTAAAGTATATTCCTTAGTTAAGGGACATTGATATTGGAGTCTCTGGGTTGGTAGACTGGTAGACAGTTGAGATCAACTGCTGGGATTGCAGCATGGATGTTGAATCAAGGCAGACGGATCACTTTCCTTGCTCCAAGGGCGAAGCACAAAGTGAGAAGCAGTTGCACCCGGCGGATGGAAGCATGATCGCCGTGTCGAAGCTTCTAACCCATCCTGAAACCTAAACCCCTAAACCGCTAAACCCTAAACCCCTAAATTGCCTAAACCCCTAAACCCCTAAATAGCCTAAACCCCTAAACCCTAAACCCTAAAACCCTAAAACCCTAAAACCCTAAACCCCAAACCCTAAACCCATTCAACTCAGACGTGGTTCTTCACAGGGGGTTTTCAACTCAAGGGCTGGCAGTACGGTACCATCTGTGGCCGCCAAGTGCGGTAGTTCTCCAAAATACGGTCCTTTGTAGGGTCCTTTTATGTGAGGGTGTAGGGTTTAGGGTAGTTCTCTAAATTTAGGGTCCCTTTTAGGGTCCTTAAAATAAGGGATAAGGGTTTCTTATAGGGTTTCTACAAGGGTACTATAAGGGTTCTTTCTGGGTAGTTCTCTGAATTTAGGGTCCCTTGTAGGACCCTTTTTTTAATAAGGGTGCCGTACCATGTTTGGGATCTAAACAACGGAGAACTACCCACGTGCAAGGCCTGCAAGCCAAGCTCTCTGAAGCCTTGGATAGCTGCCCCAAAAGCTGCCTGACTCGGATTCTTAGGGGTTTCGGGGTTTTAAGGTTTAGGGGTTCAGGATTTAGGGTTTAGGGGTTGAGGGGTTTAGGGTTTAGGGCCTACTTGGAGGTTCATGGGTAGTTACAAGTGAGGGGGGGGGGGGGTGGTAACTATAGTTATAACCCATATGAGGGGACGTATTACCCGACTTATAACTACCCATGAACCTCCAAGTACTTCAACGGCCTCAGATCCGTGAAGGCGACATAAGATCATCCACTTCCCTCGAGTGCTCCAGGAATCCATCTGAGCATGCTTGTTTGAGGAACCCAATGCTCCTAAAGCTAGCTTCACAAGAAATCGTACTACGGTCTACGGTCCATGATATAAATCCTGCATTACCCATAATAAGCAACATGCCATAATCCCCATAGCTTAGGGTCCTTAAGGTAATTGCAGGATTTATCTCATCAGCAGTAGGAGAGCCCATATATGAACCTCAACAGTTCAACTCCCTGTCCCCAGAGACTCCAATATCCCTTAATCAGGGAATATTCCTTAACTTATAATTGGAACCCTATTAGGATTTGAGGTATGTTCCTGAGTTAAGGGATATTGGAGTCTCCCTGTCTGGGGTGTGAGGAGCCAAGCCCCTGGCAAGGAGCAGAGGCAGTCGGCCGCGGTGTTTCAATGAACTGAAACCCTAAACCCCTAAACCCTAAACCCTAAACCTCTAAACCCTCAACCCTAAACCCTAAACTGTGCTCTCATGCAGCTTCGAAATAAAGCCCCAAACCCTACCTACAGGGGTCTCTTAGGCTTCCTTATGTTATGTTATAGTAGAATATACCCCGAAACCCCTGTCTCATTATTCTGGGCCCCTGTATTTAAATCCTGCGGTTGATATAAACCCTGCTTTACCCATAATAAGGAATATACCATAATTCCCATAGTTTAGGGTCCTTAAGGTAATGCAGGATTTATACCATCGGCAGTATGAGCAGGGTTTGGATCTTAAGCCCTAACCCTAAACCCTAAACCCTATAAACCCTACTAAACCCTAAACCCTATAAACCATACTAAACCCTAAACCCTACTAAACCTCAAACCCTACTAAACTCTAAACCCTAATACACCCTAAACCCTACCAAACCCTACACCCTAATAAACCCTACACCCTAATAAACCCTAAACCCTAATAAACCCTACACCCTAATAAACCCTACACCCTAATAAACCCTACTAAACCCTAAACCCTAATAAACCCTAAACCCTACCAAACCCTACACCCTAATAACCCTACACCCTACTAAACCCTAAACCCTAATAAACCCTACACCCTACTAAACCTTAAACCCTAATAAACCCTACACTCTACTAAACCCTAAACCCTAATACACCCTAAACCCTACCAAACCCTATACCCTAATAAACCCTACACCCTAATAAACCTTACACCCTAATAAACCCTACTAAACCCTAAACCCTAATCAACCCTAAACCCTACCAAACCCCACACCCTAATAAACCCTACACCCTAC
>CAJNJA010004904.1:0-15590 GCA_905231915.1 Symbiodinium necroappetens
ATGAAGCACGCAACAAGCGATCCGCCTTCTCTCTCCCGAGCTATCGCCGTCACCAATCCTGCGTAGGGGTTGCGTGAATGGTGTGCTGTTCGCGTGGGATGCCTGGCTGCCGGGGATCGCGTTGGACTGGCAAGGGCCATCTGCTCAGCCAGTCTCTGACGTGCAGATGGCAAATCCTCGCCCTTCCGGTGAGTGTGCCTACTGAGTCCGGTTGCGGTAGGCTAGGCCTTCGACCCAGCACATTGGCCGACCTCGCAAGAAAAAAAATCTTGTTTTGCGGGCGCCAGGGCCTTTGCCGCCTCGTTGTCGTCATTGCCCTTCCACTGCACCGCTACTGTCGATGGCCCTCTCCCGGCCGCATGCCAGTCGCTTGCCCGCAAGGTGATGTGCACCCTAACCGCCTCGCACTCGCTGATTGAACCGCAGCCGTGTGCCGGCCCAACAACGGCGCCTCTTTCCCCGTAGATTGCAGTCTGCACAGGGACCGGGCCGGATCTTTGCGAAAAAAGGTGTGTTTAAAAATCTGGACGAGGAGCCAGAGGGCGAGCCCGGGGCTCGGTGCTTTCAGTGGCTGGGCGGCCCCGCGATGAGGTGCAGCGCAGCGGTTGACGCGGCCGCCGAGGGCGCTTGCCCGTTGCACTCGTTGCTGAAATGCGGCATAATGCGGCCGCTGCCACCAAGGCTGCGCTGCGAAAGTCCAAGCCCAGAAGGACGATGCAGGAGGTGCACAGGAACGGTCGCCGGCAGTCTGCTTGCGCCACTACTCAGGTTGAGGAGAAGTTGCGCTTCGAAGAGCGGCACGCTTGCCGGCTGCAGGCCGGCCGCTGTGGCCTTCTTGTGGCATTACTATGCCAGCGGACAACTCGTGCTCAGCTCTGCGGTGAGGCAGCATGGGGCCTAGGTGAGGCAAGGACGTGACTCCCGCGCCCTCCCGCTCAGGCTCGAGCTGTCGCCTGAGTGTGCCAAGAGGCTTGCGTTCGGGTCGCTCGAAATTTGCGCCTTGCAGACATGCCCGGGACGCAAAGGGCATAGAGGGCCCCCAGCTTGAGGACCTATTCGTAGGTCACACACGCAATGTTGCTTGCGGATGCACAGGGACTGCATGAGACCGCGCTTGCACAAGTACAGGTCGTATGACGTGTGTGTGTGTGGTCTGCTTGTCCCAAAGCAGCATTGGCCACTGCTTATTAAATATCGCACCGCCACCGCAAGCATCCGCAAGCTATCCCTCGCCGCCGGCAGGGCGCGGTGCATAGCGGACGCAAAAAGGCGTGTGGAAAAAAAAAGATTCTTGCATGGCATAGCAGGAAGCCAACCTCTGATGCCGTGGGAGATTGAGTTCCGCGGCAGCTGCGCGAGCTGGGTTTTTACGTTGTTTACGTGTTGGCAACAAGAAATCGAAGTCGTCGTCGCCTCTAGCTAGGCCTGCGGTGTGTGGTGAACGTTTGAGTGAATCAAGAGTTTATATCCGTCGGACAATCACGTATCCGGGTGGAATTTGGTTCAGCAGCTGCTTTAGCAGACGATTTAAAGGCGGATGCCCATCAAGCAAACAGCCATCCAACATTCAGACAATCACTGATGACAGATCTTTCGTCCACAAATTCATCTGGCCTTCTTCGAGGTTGTGATGCGTCATGTGGGAGAACCTGTAGCGGGCGCTGCGGCCGCCTTTGCTGCCGTTCCTGCGATCGATTCAATTGGGATGTAACAGGCTCGGCATGTGTGGCATTTTTTCGTGTGCATTTGTCATGACGGAGAGAGGGAAATGTCTGTGTCCCAGTGCCCACTGCGAACCGCCGACTTTCTCCAGCTCGTATTCATGCACATGAAAAATCCATGCACTATATTGCACTATGGCACTATGGACTGATACAGTTCAAAAAGGATTCTTGCAAGGGTTGGCTTCCTCGTTTTGTACCAAAGAAAAAAAGAAGAATGGTGGATGACGGTAAAACTGCCAACTGACCAACTCCAGGCGCACGTTGGGTCCATGGGATCCACGGAATCTTGTCCCTGCAGAAGTTCGGGCGGTTGCCCGACGCGCATTTAGTGTATATTCGTCGGTGTGTTTGTGGGCCATTTGTGCAGCTTGCAAAGTTGCGTGTTGCGTCGCAGATCCTATACGACTATAAGCGGATGCATCTGCGACGAAGTTTGTTTGGTCGAGGTCAGGAGCAGGTGATCCAGGAACTGCAAAGCCGAACGGGGTCTGAACCACAAGATGCCCGCGGCTTAGTTTGGGTCCCCGGGTTAGTTTGTGCACAGTCACAACGAGCCTCAGGTGACGGCCTTGCAGTCTCGACTGCTTGACCATTACAAACTTGGCGGCGTCTTGGGCGAAGGCCCGGATGTCCGTTGCAAGGTCGTAGATATTCTCACATTGCACGCCTCTCTTCATGCCTGCCTGGCTTGTGCTATTATCGGGCCTGTTATCTTGTTGAGGAAGAAGCCGTCCGTTTTAACACTGCTGCAACATACCTGTGTGTGTGTGTGCGTGTGTGTGTGTTTGTGTGTGTGTGTGTTTGTCTCTGCTTCTGCCTCCGCCTTTGCTCTGTCTGTGTGTGCGTCTGTGTATGTGGGCGGGGACGACGTCAATTTTGCCCGTGGTCGTTCATTCGGCGTCGAAAGCGAAATCACATTCTGATTGATTTTTGCTCGTTTGTCTAGACTGGACGCCCTGTCAGGTTCGTTTGGCGTGGTCTGGAGCTGCCACATGGACGGCATTACCTCATGTGGTCTGAAATTGGAGCAACCCCATAACTCAAGCCCCAGCGGATTTTGTGCTCAAACACTGGAACGGCGGGAGCAAATGCAACTGGCCCATGTCACGATGTTCCAACGATCAACGATGTCGCCCTCCAATGCCATTGAAACTAGTAGTGCCAAGGTGATCACATCATCACCGGCGAGGAGCATGTGCCCGGATTTCACAAGTTGTTCTCAGGCGTTCTTCATAAGCTCCTTGCTAAGACTTTCGTGTTGACATTGTTGGACAAGCGCCTTCGGCTATCCTCGTTTTGTTTCGTGCATGCAGCTGCCAGCATGCATTCTATTACTTTGAATCTCGGCGACTGCAGCTGGTACATGCAAGTGGTTTTTGTTATGGCTATAGGATCTGAGCTTCACATCCCTTCGAAACGGGCGTGTCGGACTTCCGATCAGTTAGCGAGCTTCGGACAAGTGCATTAGAGTGAATCGACCAATGAGGAAGGCAGATGAATGCAGTGGACTGGCATGTCTGACATGTATGTCACTGTATGTCATTTTCCAGCCCCAAAGCAACAATCCCCCAACGGATGTGTCATCAAATCGTGTACACCGGCTGGCACTTCGCTTGTTTGATTTTTTTGCTGCAGCAATTTCTGGTCATTTTGCATGCTGAGCCCACTTGTCATGAGGCAGTCAAGATGGTGGACAAGGTGGAAACACCGTGCCATGCCCAACGCACATTGATACCTGGACATGAGGGTTCCCATATCGAATCAGGCTTGCAGGTGCATTTCCGACAATGAGTTTTTCGGACTCATTCTGCACAGCTGGCCTGCCTCCCCTTTCCCCGCGCTGTTGTGCAATCTCTGCCATGAGCCGCAAATCGAGATGAGGTTAAAAGACATCATGCGCGAAGCTGAACTGATCCGGACACTGGATCATCCGAACATTGCGACTTTGTCCGGACGGAAGGAAGTGTCAGCTTACGTGTGCAAGCTACGCAGCAAGACAGCAGATGCACTCCAGGTATCTCGAGGTGTCGGCTCTGTTTCGAGTTGAGGTGAAGTGCTTCGGCATTTTCTTTGACAACTGTTTCGTGCGGCTTGACTCATTGGATTGATCTGATTGAACAGGCGACTAAGCATCCGGCTTGATCCGAAACCCGTGGCAGGCAGTGCGAGGCGTGGCTCGAGAATGATTTCCGTGACAAGAAATGGCCGAAGTTGCAATGTCCCGATCCGAGGTGTATCGTCATGGACAAGTTTGTCGGCGGAGATGTGGTTCAAGCTTTGCAGGAGGGTCATGTCTTCTGCTTATGCGCGACAGGTAATGCCGGGCTACTGTCGTGTCAGGCAGTGCCAAGCCCCAAGTTCCGTTGCCTCAAAGTCGAAGGCATTTATTTGTGCTCTCAACCCAACAGATGTCGCCATAATATACCGGGTTTCGGCACCCGCGTTTGAAAGATCGGCGCCTTGTCCACGCCCAACTCCTTCACAGGTAGAGTTGTCGAAAGTAAGCTGGTTTCAGCCGAAACAGATGTGTTTTGTTTGATGACATCACAAGGCTGCTTTGCTTCCTGTGCTCTGGGCGATGCCCGCAGTGCTGCAGAAGCCTTGAAGTTCGCTCATGACTGATGAGGCAATTCCGCTGCCTTGGTGGTGTGGACAAGTTTTGGACGGGCTTATATAATGACACCAGGTCAGCCCACTTCATTCGCGGGTGTGTCACCCGCAGACGGGAAGCAAGCAAGAATACATCAAGTCCTTGGCGCCTCTCCGTTTTCAGTGTCCTGGCTGTCCTGGTCTCTCTGTGTCTCTCCTGGGCTTCGCCTGCATTGTCACGAGCCCGTTGGAACCTATCTGTGACCAAATGTCGTCATTGAGCAAGGGCTCCTATGGCCCATGTCGATGGCCGGATGATGTCGCGCAGGATGTCCGTACTCGTCTTTGTGAGGGCTACACCGGATTTACTATTGAGGAGAGAACGAGGGCCGAGCGCATTTTCCCAGATCACACCATGGCGGCTTGATTGCACGATGTACTCGATCGACGGTTAGATGATTGGATGGTCCATGACTTCGTGTCACAAGTCCGGTTGGGCGAACCCAGAAAAGCCCACAGTGGACTGAAGTCAAGGCAATGAGTTGTAATTGGCAACAGCTGCTTGATTAGATACCATTAGATGCCTACTCAGAGGGATCGCATAGCTGAGGTGCACGTGACTCGCTGCTTTGGCTGCAACGGTTACCTGCAGAAGCATGTGTTGTCAGAGGCGAGGGGTTGAATGTACGTCTCCTCAGGACAGATGGCGGCAGCTATCGAATACGTGCACAGCCGGAACGTCGTTCATCGAGACACCCGTCTTGTTATCAAAGACCGAAGGCACTCTTGGGCTGCTGCTCTCCATGCACTTCCGGCTTCTATCCTTGGCTTGTCACATCGACTCACGCGGTAGTGCATGCTTATGCAATCTTACCCTTTGACACCCTGAATTCAACAAGCAACAAGCCAGCGGAAACCATCAGTGCATTTCAATGTCGGGTGCCTTTGATTTTCACCATCCTTTTGGACTTTTGACACAGTCGATGGGTGTCGGGGCAGAATTCCAAGGACATCAAGGGAGACAACTTCCTGATGGATCGCACGGATTTGACTTGTTCCCAATGCATCTGGGACTTCTATTTCCTCACTCTCATGCAATCGCATGGCATTTGTGCAGTAGCATCAACACGCATCGGATGCCAGCCTTTCCAGCAGTAAGGTAAACTTGCCCTCACGGACTTCGGGACAGCGTGTCGTTTGGAGCCAGGTGGGACATGGCACTGGTATATGAGTGTTCTTGAAGAGATGCAGTAGTGGAACACAGTGAAACTGGGACTGTGCAATGATGTGTTTACATAATCAGGACATGTAAGTATCAAGTGCTTGGTCAGTTCATTTTATCAATCAACCTCGCCATGCGGTTCAACTGATGCACGGGGCGAGGTGCTTTCTAAAAGAAACGGAGTAAGGGACCATATGCCCCGAGTTCCAACAGACCCGCACAGGTAGACGGCTGCACGCAGAATGCGGCACCCAACCGTTCTGGTCACCAGAGTTTCTGGGTGTTGCAAACTGGACGATTTTGGATCCATCCTGTTGCTGCAGTGTTGCATGATGAAGATGTGCTTGAAGTTGGCATGTCAGAGCTGCGGTGGCAGCGGTCTCCGCTCCCTGTGGTAGTCAGGTAGGCAAGCGTCCGGAACCCGGCCATGCGAAGGATCGACTCAGACGGTATCCGCCCTGAAAACCTGTAACGATGAGGCCGGAAGCAGCCGTTGCCACGAGCATCCGAGGTTTTATGATCTGTCTTATATCGAGAAGGCCAGTTGACTCGACACGGGAACGACGGGAACCTTGGAGCCGCCATGCTTGTCTCGAGTTCATTTTCACTGGCAGGTGGATGTTTGGGCACTTGGCGTATTGACGTTCGGCCTTGTCACCACGAAGTTTCCATTCAAGGCCGCGATGTGAAAGCTGTAGAGCTCCATCCCGAGACTTGCCATACTTTCCATTGTTTTGTGCCTTTTGGGGTGTCAGGGCGAAGGAGAGGTGAGGAGCAAGCAGGCCGGTGATGGCCATGCGCGAGTCTAGCTGCGAGGGCGGAGATGTTTGGTGCAAGCAGTTTTGATCATCACCCTGTTTGTGCGAAGATTCTTTTCCCACCTTACGTCCATGACGAATGTGCGGAGATGATTTCCATGATGTGCTCCGGCCTGCAGTCCAGCTTCTCTAGGCCAGCATGCTCCGTCATGGAGGACATTCTTGCACCTGTTTTGAGTTTCATTGCCGGGCAACTGCCCAGGTTGAAGAAAGAGGAGGGCCAGCGGGCTTCAGCCGCGGACATCCTCAGACACCCCTGGCTGGATGGTCATCGCCTCGGGTCGGATCCTTCATGGTTGTGGATTCGATGCAAAGCTACCGAAGCTATGAGCGAGCCGTGGATGCTGCAGTGGCCCTTCTTTCCAGAAGGCCTGCATGTCGTGGAAGGTGGATGACGAAGATCGGTTTGAAAGCATCTATCGGGGCTGGTGCCCTGAATCCGAGTCCCCGAAATGGATCAGCTGAGCGGTACGCCTGACCGGCCAAGGCACGCGGAAAACAACAACCATGCTGCTGCAGCACCGTGGTTTCAACAGAGCAGTATTTGTGTCCGTAGCTGCGGTTGATCGTCCAACCGTTGTCTCACGACTGCTTCGGTGGTTTGCACGTAAGTAAGTCTTTTTTGGGCTGTATGCCGCTGACTTTGTTGGAGTCGCAGCAGGCAGGCCTCGATGATGTTGTGAGGCCGCGAGGCAAAATAGACTGCTTGGCTTGGCAAAGCATGGACCGAGGACATCCTTCCTCAGCGAGAACAGCGGGCTCGATGGCGAAAGCTTTCAGGACATTTTGACTTTGTTTCCTCGTCGGTCGAGGGTCCATCTGCAGATATCTGCAGACTGAAGGGCTCCGGCTAAAGAAAACTCATACCACGGCCAGAGAACCTACGTGCATCTCATGGACTCTTCTGAAGATGTCAGGAAGCCGAGGTGGACCACGAGGTGACGCGCAGGCTCGGTCCGGATGCAGGAAAGCATGCTGACTGTAGCAAGCCTCGATACCGTTCCGGCAAGACTAGTTTGCCGAATGAAAATATAGTGAACCCCAGAAAGTTGGAACATGGATTTAGGATGACTAGTGCTGGGATTGCCTCTACTCTACCTTAAGGCCATGAGGATAATGATGTTTCAACTTGCTCGCTTCTACTGTAGTTGAAAACCCGTCCAGAGTTTCAGACATGCAAAGACGCCATGACTTTCTTGAAGTGCAGTCTGCTTTTGCTGAGCCTGTCTTGTGTTTTGCCAGAGAGTAGCGCCCTGCTATGTTGCCGGCTTTGGCGAGGCGTTTGTCCCTTATCGACCGCATGCAGCAAGAGCATTTGACGATGGACACCTGTGCTGTGTTTGCTGTGTGCCTACCTAGACTCACCTTGACGGACAGAGGCAGCCGCGATGTCAAATTTGCAGACTAGAGCAGCAGTTGCGTTACTGGCGAGTTTGGTTTAATCTCGGTAGCTTGCACCACTGGCACTGCTGCCCACCCCGTCACTATGCCTGCTACTTCTGTTGCTACTGCTACTAACATTCAGAAATGCGTGCAGCACTAGCAATGCGAGGAAGGCAGCGACCTGCATGGACAACTACTGTGCCTACAACCACAGCAACTTCTACCACTTAGTACAAGAAGAACAACAAAAGCAAGACCCGATGCGACCCCCTACGACTACCACTACCACTACCACTACCAGTACCACTACCTCTCCCGATGCCACCACTTCCGCCACTCCGACCTCGACATGACCACCACTACGACTATGTACCACTATTACTACCGCTGCCAGTGCCACAGCCACTGCTACTTACCACCGCCACTACCACTATCACAATATTATTACCACTCCCACTGCCACGACCACGGCCACTACCACCATCCCTAGCGCTACCGCTAATTAGTACTAACTACTGCTGCTACTACTACACTACCATGGCTGCTACTACTACGACGACGGCAACTACGACTACGACCACTACGACTTCCAGTACCGCGACCACGACCACAACCGCCACCGCTACCACTGCCACAATCACTAGCAGTCCTACTGCCGCTGCCACTAACACTACCTCTACCTGCTGCTTCTGGTACTACCACTACTGCTGCTGCTGCTGCTACTGTTAGCAACACACTACTACTGCTACTGCTGCTGCTGCTGCTGCTGCTGCTGCTGCTCTCTTCTGCTCCTGCTGCTGTTTCTACGGCTACTGATGCTGCTTCTGCTGCTTCTACTGCAACGGCTGGTTACTACACTACGACGACGACGACAACAACTACTACTACGACGACTCCGACTGCGACTACGACTGCACTACGACTGCGATTGCCGCGACGACGACTGCGATGACTACTATTCCTATTTCTCCACTCTCACTACTACTGCCGCTGCTTGCCACTGCTGCTGCCGCCGCTGCTACGACGACGACGGCGACAACTGCTGCTGCTGCTGCTGCTGCCACGACGACGACGACGACGACGGCGACTACTAGTGCCGTGCCACTAACGCATGCTAACTGGGTGGTGTGGACTTTCGGCTGGTTACGATAGGCTTGTGCTGACGGGTAGTTGTTGTAGTCGTAGTGGTCGGTGTGCAAGTAAGTGTTTGAGTAGGACAATGGAAACAAGGAGTTGGACTGCGGTATTGTGTCAGCGGCAAGGCCGATTGTAGCCAGCTCTCTCACAACCGAGACACGGGTTTCAGGATCCAGCTGCCAACCCGACAGCTTCCCGCCGCTTGATGAGACTTGACGGCACGAAGAGGTCACCAGGGCTGCAGAAGACCATGCCCGCCAGTCTTCACCACATCATACTTAATCGGGCAATAATGTCCCACAACTACTATACGACCTGTTGGCATGATCCGACAATCGCAGCTTCTGCCCCCCGCTGTTCACACACATGCCCCAGGCTTAAAGCATCTCAGCATCGCCCCTCCCGTGTGCATAAATGGTTGGAAGCCTCAGGAACCACACAAAGAACCAGTTCTTCATCCAGACACAGGACGCAACACTTTACTACAAGTGGATTCCAAGCCCCTTGGCGGGATTGACTTGTCGACAGTGGGATTCTGCTCATCCTGCTCCTCCTCCTCCTCCTCCTCCTCCTCCTGGTACGCCTACCACCACGATCACCGCCACGACTGCGACGATCATTAGTATTACTAAAGTACGACGTATTACTACGACTACTCCCGTTGTGTGAGCGAGAGTGTGAGTGGAAGTGTGAGGTTGGGTGTAAGAGGCAGTGTGAGGTTGAGTGTTGAGCGGGGATTATGACTGTGAGCAGAAGTGTGACGTGAGCGGACGTGTGGGACCGAGAAGAGTCAGAGCCGCTCACACTCCCGCTCACACTTTTTTGTTGCAAAACACAGCAAAAAAGTGATCTGAAGTGTGAGCAGGAGTGTGAGCGGGACCCCAGAGGTTCGCGGGCATTGGCCACCACATCATTCCACGCATCAATGTGTACGCTCCTGTGCTCACCTGACTCGCTTCTGCTCACACTTCTGCTCGCACGCCAGTCACAATACTACCACTGCAGCAACAACAACAACTACGACGACGACGACTACTGCCACTACTACTTCTACTACTTCTACTACTGCCACTGCTGCTGCTGCTACTACTACTACGACGACGACTAAATCCCGTATGATCCCAAAAGGATACAACATTGAAAGTTAGGAGGTTGCGAGGAAGTTAGTAGCGCAACACGAGATATCTGCGACATTGTATGTCATGCAGGATTTGGGGCATCAGCAGTGCCACAACGACTGCTACTACTTCTGCTACCGCCACTACTGCTGATGCTACTGCTATAGTTGCTATAGCTACTGCTACTGCTACTGCTGCTGCTGCTGCTGCTACTGCTACTGCTACTGCTACTGCTGCTGCTACTGCTGCTGCTGCTGCTGCTGCTGCCGCTGCTATTGCTTCTGCTGCTATTGCTTCTGCTGTCGCTAACAATAATTGTAGTTCCGGTTTGGACAGACTTTGGACGGAAGCTGCAACTGCTACCGGTACTGCGGCAGCTACACCTACTGACTGCAACTGTTGCTGCTGCTGCTGCCCATGCTGCTGGTATGACGACCGCTACTACGGCAAAGGCAGCTGCGACAGAGTAACATCGTAAGAGCATTGCTGCCAATTGGAATAGTCCGCTGCGCTCGTCCACCCTGGGTGGACAAGACTGCAGTCCCATGAGAGACTTTACTTGTGTTGGCCCAAACCGCCAGCAGTGCTCATTACTGGATTGCCGAAACCAAGGTAATCTGTTGCGGAAGCAGAATTCCCTGCACCGCTACTCGGTGTTCATATCAGCACACGAACGGGCTTTGGCAGTCAATTGCCGGCTGCCACTTCGAGGTCGCAGACATCGTACTACTGACATGTTACTCATTCGTGACAGCTTAGTGTAAGGCAGGTGCCGTGCTGTGCCCCTATGCCATACTGTATCGCGCAATGCAAGACTGCATGCATGTTGCAGAAGTTGCAAACGGTTTTCCGGGTAGCTTTCGGCGTTCACTATTTGTTCTGGTCCGGAGGCATTTGCCAACGCCAGCCCTTGTCCTTGCGCAGGCTTTATGGACGGCCAAACTGAGACCGATCACAGCGGAGAGTGTCTTTCTTTGTCCCCGTTTCCTGTCTGCACCAGTAGATCCTTCGACAAGCCATGACGCAAGTCCTCGTTGGACTACCCTGAACACTCCACACTGATAATAGCTGCAAGCTTTCCACATAGCAGCATGCAGCGAACTCTGTCCTGACAGCTGGGCAAGCTTTACTGCGAGCATCTGCACAGCCAGTATGAAAGCTCCGGACTTTCTGTCGTGTCGGTCACTGCAACCAGGCCAGACGTTCAGCTCCTCAGGCGGCACCCAGTGACTGCCTACCCGCTGCGCAAAAACAGCAGTACTTGATTCAAGAAAATGTCCAGGACGAGTCTTCACGAGGCTGAGAATTTGAAGCTTTTGTTGGGGTGCGTGCTGGTAGGCCGTTGTGACCTTGGGAGCGTTGAGTGTTCGGGCCCTTCTGCCTTCTGCTAGAGTTGGAGATGAAATGACATCGAGCTGTTCGTAAACCAGTCTTGATTGAGTGTTTCCGACGACCTTCAGTACTCCAAGCATGGAAGCACTGAAGAAATGCTGAGGTTGTTTGATAAGTTCTTGAGGGAGCACAACATCGAGACGGTATCTTGTCTCCGGGAGAGGAAGGACGGTCGCGGTGTGTCGCAGTCCCAATTGAGAGTCTCTGGGCCGCCGCCCAACGCTGAGGCCAAGTTTGGTGTGGACCGCGCGAAGTCGCTGCAGGCCCTTGCAGCCGAGGCCTGCTCAAGGGCCGTGATGCCACATTTCCTCTCTTGCCGTGTGCTCTGCGTGTGCATCAATCAATCAAAGAAGAAGTTCTTCCGCCTGGCACGAAGGTGCACAGCGGGGCCTCGCGGCTTATGTGCCCCGACAGAGTTTTGGATGTGTGGCGCCTCCGGCTGCCGTGCTTCCTGTTTCTGGTGCGTTGCGTCGTTGTGTTGATTGCTTGCGGAGCGTGTGTGCCCGAACGTGGCCGTGAACATACACAATCCGTGAGGCTCTGAGGTGATGGTAGTTCCTGACGCAACTGTCAAAACATGTCAAAACCGGTGACTAGCCCCGGGCTCTTTCCGTGGCTGACGTGTTGGATATCCTGCAGATAGCAAATTCCCAAAACATCTTTCCCGGCACAACCGAACTCGCTAGCGTTGTTTCGAGATCGCCTGCCCACCCTGCCCTGATCTCAGGCTGGATGCAGCAAACTACAAGCCACCCACCCGAATTTGTACAGTGGGCCTCTGCGGGCCTTGCTTTCAGGGAGCGCTGAGCAAAGGATCGGCTGGTCGGTTGTGAGGCCCACACTCATACACAGCACAGCTGTATGGCTACTGATATAAGTTCATCCTCGATGGCCGTCTGCAGCCAAGAACTTCCAGAACACGTGGAGTCAAGCCTGTTGCCCTGTCGTCGGCTGCATGAAAGGAAACTTGTGCGAGTCGTGGATGTGGTCGTGCTGAAGCTCTATGCTGCTACCTCAGCCAACCAAAGACATTGAAGTAACCAGAAAGCTACGAAGCATGCTGTTCAAGACTCCACAGCTGACCACAGGATGAACAGGACCGGCTCCTAGTAGACATGGAGGACTGATAGTGCAGACTTCGCTATCCAAGTCGTGGGTGGAGGGTACCAGTCAGAAAGTATCAGAAAGCTTGGACAGGGTACTTCAGAGTCTGGAGGAGGCAAGGCGGCATCTGTTAGTATTGGCTTGCACAGCATGTGTGTTCGCACTAGCAATGTTCGCAGCATCTTGAAAGAAGTCTTCTGGGGAAAATGCTTCCCTCGGTCAGAGCTTGTCGTCGAGGAGCACTTCTCGGACGGGCGTCGAAGACCGACGCGACGTCTGCCAGGTTCGAAGAAGGCGAGGGTAGAACGAAGCCTTTGGTGTAGTATTTGGACTTAAGTCATGGACGATACACAGCACATCCACAGGAATAGAAGCTCATAGCTTTGAAACTTCGGGCAAGTCCTGCGACGTCGAATGTCAATGCGGAGCCTTTGTAGGAGACGACGGAGAACATCCGCCAGACAGCTGAACGAATTCTGGAGGACCTGCGATCTTTGGAGGGGGGCCTTGTCTGTTCAGGCCGATGTCAAAACGCCTATGTCATACAGCCTCTTTCACCTTCGCAGTCAGTGAGAATCAGAAACGTGGTGACTACCGAGAGCATAAGAGCGGACATGTTCAAAGATGGCGTTGTGGAAACTCTCTTCCGTAATTTCTTGGCACTAGTTTGTCAGCCATCGCAAATCGGGGCGTTTGGCAGCTTCAGTCCCGGTCTTGGATAACAGCCGGTTGCTTCAGCGACGTCTTAAGCTGGAGAGTGGCTCCGAACTGACAACAGATGGACACCCGGACAGGCAGAACCGGACCTTGCTTGGACCAAGTTCCGGACAGGCTGCAGCAGCAGCAGCAGCAGAACGAGTAGTAGCGGCGGGCGTCGTCGTCATCGGCAGCGTCGTCGTCGTAGCAGTGGTAGTGGTTGTTGTGGTAGCAGTAGCGGTAGCCGCAGCAGTAGCAGCAGGGGCAGTGGCAGCAGCTGCAGTAGTAGCCGTAGGAGAAGCTCCAGGCACTGCAACCTAAGCGATCTCCCTTCCTTTGCTGCTACGGTGCTTCTGCTTCATGGTTCTTCCGCGGCTCATGCCAGCACTCACACTACCAGTCCAAGTGCTTTTTGGTTTGGCCTTCATGCCCACGACATGTAGCTTTTGTCACAAGTTGAGGAAACATTGAACTTGGATCCGGCCTTGGCGCCTTGGACCGCAGAAGTCGCATGTGACATCTCAGGGGCGGGGCTCGCTGCCCGGTGCGGTCACAGCCTTCTGTTCCCGGTGCTGTTTCTTGACCACAGCGGCACAACTTCAAAAGCAACCGTATTGGTGCAAGTGGGTCTTCAAGATGAGAGGAACTCAAAGCAGCAAGAGGAGCTAGATGCGGCGTGGGTCAGCTGTCCTGAATGCACAGGTTCTGGTGCCGTCCTGCAGAATGCTGCAACGACCGCACCACTCGCATAGTGGGCACAGTCGTTAGACAGACAGCGGTCTCAAGTAAGACACAAGTACGCTGTAGACGGATCAAAGGACGTTGGTTTAGTAGATTGCGTGACACCATGCCTTTACGCCTGTCACGACGGCGCATATCCTGCTTGAGTGATTGTTGCCGATGTTGTCGAAGTCAGTCGAATCCAATCAATTTCCTGCCGTCCGGCATAATTCACAGCTTGTCGTCCAGAAGCATTCGGGCATGCTGATTCAATAGGGTGGTTTTCACGTGCCATGATGCACACGAGATGGCAAATGCCAGAAGAATCGTTTCTTGTCTGCCTCGTTACGTGCCTAAGGTCTCCTTCAACCTCCACCTGGTGATCAACCAGGATCCTGGCTTGTGAAATTCGCATTGGTTGCGGGATGGTAGTGTTTGGTGTAGCCGAACGTGAAGTAAATCAGGGCCTTGGGAATGCAGCTAGTGACCATAACTACTGCCTTGGTCCTGTCCTGCTCGGAGGTCGCAGTCCGAAGGTAACTGCGACCGGTCTTCTAACGATAAGCTGGGACCATGAAGCCCATGGCGAAGCCAACGCTTTGACACAACAGCCAGCTCAATCAAGGAAGAGGAGTTGGACTCGCCATCCTACCCTGGCCTACACACGGTGTATCGAAGCACATCTGCAACTAAACGTTTGCATTGCAGATCTAAGTTTCGGGTTTGTGCTCCCGCCAGCGTCTTCTTACAACACTTGCAGCAAAGATCCTGTAAAGCCTGAGTGGCTTCCGGCCTTTGCTGCAGCACGCAATGATGCACAATCCATTGCAATGGTTGCGGTTGTAGCGGTGTTCCAGGATCGACGCACGCAAATCGTCTCGGCAAGGGTTCAGCGGAGGGCGTTTGCATCGCTTACCTTGCTAAACGGAAGACCAAGGATTTGAGGGCCGTCACGATTTCTGCTGCAGAATCTGTCTGCCTTGTCGGTTGTGCCACAAACTGAGGAAAGGAAATTGTTACTGGCACCGTCGAATCCGAGGCTGGGTGCCCACGCTGTCTCACATAGACATACTGTAGCAGCCAGTACTGCGCCCGGTCGTGCTTGCATCTTGCATGTTTTCATCGGCGGGGCATGTTCAGACCGACAATCGAAAGGCCCGAAATCCCGCAGATGTTTCTGTTTCATGTTGAGGGGGATTGCTTGGAGGGGCCGTGGGCTTGCATCGCGACAAGGATGCCGAGCTGCAGAAGAAGTTTGGCCTCGGGGTTGATGCGACGGGCTGGCGAGCCTCCGAGCGAGGCTGCACCAGGCGCTGTTATGTTGGGGTCTTGGAGTCTTGGCTCCAGGGGCATGTGTGTGGTGAGGATATCACTGAGACCGCTCAGCGAGGGCCAAGCCAAGAACCCCACTGTAGGATGTAAACACCAACTACTCCTGCCAGGGGTGTTCATGTGTGTGTGTGTGTAAACGCCTGTACATGGCGACTGACTGTGCCTGCATCACATGTTCACACAAGGTGGTATGCATCTACCACGCAGCAGTTTTATCTTCCCGCAGGGCATGCGCAAACATTTTCTCCTTCCCGCACGGGTAGCGCTGACAGTTCCTTGTTTCCGCAGGGTGAGCGCAAGGGAATGCGCCAGCATTTCCTCCTTCCCGCACGGGAAGCGCGGACAGTCTCTTTTT
>CAJNJA010004915.1:0-18018 GCA_905231915.1 Symbiodinium necroappetens
AAGGGGTCCTTTAAGGGTAGTATGGGTTCCTTTAAAGGGCTCCTTTAAGGGTAGTATGGGGTTCCTTATAAGGGCTGTGCAGGGGTTTAGTCGTGTTTTTATAGGGCTTATGTACTAGGACTATCCTTTTCAATCAGAGATAAACCAGCCGGCCTTAGCAAGAACGTCCTTCAAAGTCCCCAATATAACTCAACCCCAAACCCTCATGGAACCCGGAACCCTTAAAGGGACCTCTTTTTGGAAACTTGTTCTATCCATTAAGGTCCCTATATCAAGCCGGATGGACAGGTCCGCCTGGTCTTCGCACTCTTTGGCGGCATTGGCTCCGTACGCTTCGCCTCTTCCGTCACGGGCCGAGTCAGTTTTTGCTAGTAGGCGCGGGTCTCATAGCCTTCTGTACACGGTCCATCGGGCATCATGGTGATAGGTGAGTAAGGGGAGGTCTGGAGAGTCATACGATGTTTTCTTGGCAGTATGTGTGCCAGCATTCAGGGGTCCCCCTCCGCGGCACGACACGGCTTCTCCTTCACGGGCTCAAAAAGGAATTCTTCACATCTCAGGGGTTAGGATGTTGTCGGTTTTTGGGGCTTCTAGTTTTGGGGTGCCCTAAATTCTCAGGAGATCCTTGTACAACATTTAGGCGATGTTCCTCAATGAAAGGTTGTTGGCATCTCTGGGAGGGGGGGGGGGTCACGAATACTAGAGGGAGCGGCTGGAAGTTAGAAATCATAAGAGATTTTCACGAGGTTCTGTACAGAGTTTTGTATTTGCCTTGTTTCGGCGTCTACTCGGGGTCCGCTTAGTCAGACCGTTGTAGGGTTTAGGGCTTCAAGGATTTTGGCTGTAGAGCCTACGGTGTACTTGGAGGAGCAGGGGCTGTAGTAGGCTGTGTGGTGTTGCCCAACTTCATTCAGGAAGGCACCTCAAATCCGAATAAGGATCATCCTTACAAGTTGGCTTAGGGTCCAGGGGCTTGGATTTAGGAGGTGAGGGATCACTGGATTCCTTTCTGCAGGTAAGTATATTGCGAAGTCCTTTGCAGTAAGATCTGTATGGCTCAGGCCTTATGTAAGATGACTATACCCCTACGTTGCCCTTCCCCCCAGTCAAACACTAATTGCAAACCATAACCCCCAAGCCCTAAATTCACGAAGTGACCGGAGGGGGAAGGTATGTTGCAAAGCTCGCATGATAGCCAAGCACAGAACAATACTTGGAACTGCGGACGCGATCCTGGGCTATAACCCTCGCCTGCCCTCCTTCTGGGTTCTGGAGTACCATACCCGAATACGTTTTTTATTGGACCAGTTTCTTAAAGGAACCACTATAAAATAAATGTCTATACAAAGTCTATACTGGCCTGGTTACTTCAAAGTCCAGCCTTATCCTACGCCAATCCTGCGCTCGGTCCGGACGAAACCTGGGCTTCCCCTGCGCTACTGCTGATGATCTAAATCCTGCAGTAGCTTAAGGACCCGAAACTATGGGAATTATGCTAAAATGCTCATTAGGGGTTTAAGGGCCCTAAATCATGGTAGCTATGGTCTATTACGGTATGTTCCTTATTATGGGGGTACTGCAGGATTTATATCATCAATCGTATGTCCTAGGCTCGAGCGTCCGAAGGTCGCCTGGTCTAGTCGCCGGCTAATCCCTCAGTAGCTGGCTGAGTACACTTTAAGTTTTTTGGGGATAATATGATCCCTTATTATTATAGAACTGAAAGTATACACGTTTTAGTGCTTATGAACTCAGCAACCAAGATCCTGGGATGTGTCGAGCACGAGGAATTAGTGCCGTCGCCAGTGCTGTCACAGACTGCAGAGCCACCAGAGGGTAGCTTGATTCCAGAATTGATTCAGGTGGAACGCCCCACCTGCCACGTGGGCACTCTCACGAGCGATTCGCAGGCGATTGTGGCCTGTCGCGCGATGACTGGCTTATTGCTTCACTCTTTAGAAATCGACGCCAACGATGTAGGTACCTTAATCCAAGCTCAAGACCTGGAGGAACTCCGCGGAGCTTACTGGAGGAACAAAGAACTCCAGTCCCTAAGATCCATGAAGTACATTTTACACTGCATCAGTGCCTTGAAGGTGATAAGTGGAGTTATAAGTCCCCTAATATAGGTTACAACTATAGTTACCCTACTTATAACCCTACTTGTAACTACCCATGAACCTCCAAGTATCCTTGTCTGCGACCTCTCGGCGGGGTGAGCAAAACCCTACCAAAGCATGGCTACTATGGATACGTCATGGGACTACCCTAGACTACTCCTGATGCTATCCTGCGATAATCCAACGGTTCAGACAAGTCCAGGATAAGCCCTGGCACTGACCATGGCTGCTCATGAGTTTTGTCGTAGGATTACCATAAAAATTAAAAAGCCCCCCCCCCCTCAACCGTCCCTTCATCACAAATTGCAACTTCTGCGCTCCGAAAGGTGATCCCTCCTCGACCCGAAGCCCCTGACACTTCTCAAAGAATCCCACATGCTGGGTTCTTGCTAGGGGTTTTGTTTAAGTTACCACAGTAAAGAAATCACGTTATTTACTATAGATCCCCGTTGTGGTAACTTGGAAGTCCCTGAGCAAGAACCCAACATCTTCCCCCGTCCCTCCAGTGCCACGTGGTAGCCTTGGCGCGGGCCTTTGCCTCACGGATAGCATAGAAGGCCTGATCGTCAACCTGACACTTGGACGAGTAGCGACCCAAGGCCTTACACTCAAAACCCTAAACCCTACACTCAACACCCTAAAGCCAGAAACTCTACAGCAAAACCCTAAACCCTTTTCGACTCGACCCCCTTACAAGAAACCCTTGAAGGCACTCCATTCTATTTCTTGGGGTCCCTATAAGCCCTTCATAGGAACCCTTATGGGACCTTAATATACGTGACTTTCCGAAAATTAGGGTACCTTATTTTGGGGTCCTTAAAATCAGGATCCTACTATTTCAGGGTGCTATATTAGGGTCCCCCATCTTCAAAAACCGCCATATAGAAACCTTATGAGGAATCCGGGCCCCCTCTTTGCTGCTACGGTTGATGATATGAAGCCTGCATTACCCACAATAAGGAATAGACCATATTTCCCATAGTTTAGGGTTCCTTAGGGTAATGCTACGGATTTCTATCATCAACCGTTGGACACCCTAAACCCTAAACCCTAAACCTAAACTCTGACCCCTAAACCCTAAGCTAAGACTTAAGCCCCTACTCAGACCGGTGAGCGCGTGGCCTACGTCGAGCTGAAGAACAAGGAGAACATGCCCAAGGCAAGGCTCAAAAATGGATTTTTTCGGGCTTAGCGGTTTAGGGTGTAGGGTAAAGGGTTTAGGGTTTTGGAGTTTTTGGGTTTGGGGTTTTGGGGCTTTGGGGTTAGAGTTTAGGGTATATGGTCTGGGGTTTAGGATTTGGGCTTCAGGGTTTTGGGATTTAACGGGGTTTTGTGTGTAGGGGTGTTGGGGTACGCGGTTTAGGGTTCGTGTAGTTGCAAGAAGCGCTTGTTACTAAGGTTCTTTCTTTCATTCAACTGTGGTTTTATAAGGCCCTTCGCAGGCTTTAGAAGGGGGCTTAAGGGTTGAATCTAGCAGAGTATCGAAGCCTGAACAATACGGTTGATGATATAAATCCTTAGCATTACCTTAAAGGACCCTAAACTATGGGAGTTATGGTATATTCCTTATTATGGGTAATGTTGTTTTATATCGTCCACCGTAGCCCTGAAGCATGTAGGGTAGGGTTTAGGTTGGGTACTGCCTTCATACAGTAGCAGCTGAGAAATATTCATAATATGGATATATAAGGCCCTTAATAGTAGCCCTATTATACATTGTTACTGTATGGAGGCAGTACCCAAGGTTTAGGGTTTAGCGGGGCCTTAAACCCAAAAATGTTTCTTACGGATTGCGGGCTCAAGGTTCAATGGCAGGCAGCAAGTTACGACTTGTTTCATGTGGGTCTCGGTAGGCTTTTTCAGAGACTTCAGATTTCCCCATGTGGGACTTTCCCAAAATAAGGGGGTACCTTATTTTGGGGTCCTTAGAATAAGGATCCTACTATATAGGGTACTAGATTAGGGTCCCCTATTTTCGGAAACCCCCCGATTGGGCCGAAGAGATCCTATTTCCGAAGATTTGCCCAAAAGCTTTTAGCCAAGGGTTTTTTGGGGTTTAGGGTTTAGGATTTTGGGGGGAGGGCGGGGTGTTTAGACTGGGAAGGGGGTTAACCATGGCTCCTTCAGGACGGAGCAAACATGCTGAGAGCCATTGAAAGCCTGCGTTATGGCTTTACGGGTTGCTGCTAAGGAACGAACGTAAGTTAAGTTACAAGAATAAGGAAACCGTATTATGTACTAGATAGCCCCATGATGGTAACTTGGCCTAAGTTCCTCAACAGCAACCGAGTTTAAGGAGTCAGGCTTTCTACGCCCGAGCCCCAGAAAGGAACCAGGCACAGAGAGCCCAATACCGATTCTTAGGGTTTAGGATCTAGGAGTTAGGGTTGATGCAGGAATGTTCCCTCAACAATCCCAAATTCTGACTTGTACTTAAGGCCCCAAACCCGGAACCTTGACCCTTATTCCTCCATTCAGGGTGGTGGGTGACGGGGAATCCCAGGAGTGCTGCTCCGAACCTATGTAAGCCCTTGAAAACTAAACCCCCTTGCCTTGTGTTCCTCAGCATCACAGGTCATGTGCTAATCCTTCCGAGAGGAGCGGGTTCATAGTTCAGGGGTCTACATCCTGTGAATTTTTGTGGCAACATGGCTTGCGTTGGGTTGAGCCACACCATTTTCGAACAGCTTTGCTTCGGCGACTGTAGTCGGGTTGAGCCGGGTGTGTTAAACCCCGCTCAAGTCACTGAAGGTCGATGCGTCAGGCTGGGCTAGGTGACTGGATGGAGTTGTCCTTGACACCTCGGCTGGATGTAGCACTTGGGCCGCATCGATATGGGTGCGGGTTTACGAATGTCTGCAGCCGGCAATTTGATCCATGCACATGGCTGTAAGTTCGCGGCTGTCTGTGTCCATTGAGGAGCTACGGTGTCCCGCCGAAGCAAGAACCCTACTTGGAGGTTCATGGGTAGTTGTAAGTGGAGTTGTAAGTCCCCTAATATAGGTTAGAACTATAGTAACCCTACTTATAACCCCACTTACAACTGCCCATGAACCTCCAAGTACAGTTGCGCCACGATCGTCAGTGGGTCCTTCCTCGACAGTTGCGAGTTTGGGTGTAGCACGCATGTTTCAACTTCAAAGGATCGCTGGGCAAACGGACACTGACACCTGAAACCTACAACATCTAAATTCTAAACAAATGCCAGCAACTCGCACGCAACCAGCTGCAAATGACGCAGGACCTGGGGCTTTTGCTCCAAAAATGCCCTAGTAGTTGGAAAACCTTTATGCAAATCATTGATCGTGCTCAAAGCTTACGCACGAGCTTAAGGTTCAAACATCAAGCGTTCATCTTGCGAATCTGGCCACGTCATGTGCGCATTAGGACTGCAAGTCCGGAGTTCCTGAGCATAACTTTGATCCACCAAGGTCAATGCTGCTCTCCCCAGCAGCAAACAGTAGCTCTTTTCAACCATTTGCCCGTTAAAGACGAGTTTTGAAGCCTCAGCCCCAGATGAAACCTTTCATCATCACAAAGCTGTTCGGGAGAAACCGAGGTGTTCCGAAGATCCCTAGTCCCCGGAGTGGACCCGTCGTAGTGGATCCCGAACTGGAGCATATCCTTTCAAGGCTAGGCAGCAAAAGGACAGTCGCGCATGTATTTGTAGGCGGTTTCAATCAAAAGGCACATCTCAGAGCCTTGCGCTTCACAGCTCGGCATGTTCGGCAGCTTTTTAGCCGGAAACGCCAACAGAGCAACTTTTGAGTCTTGCATCCCGGCATCCACGGCATCCCTAGACCCCGCTTACTTATGGTTTAGAGTTAATCTCCAGTAATGGTGCAAGTTCTTCACGTCGCGCCGGTAATCATAGCAGAAGTAAGGCAGGCAAATAGAGCACCTTTTTGCCCATGAGCAACACCCGCACGCGATTTCGATATCGGTCGGAAACCCTTTGTCACTGATAGCCACCTGTGGTGTCGAAGCGGGCACTGCACAACCATGCTGACTCGTTGCCTGGTGCATGTGCGGCTCAAACTGCAATAAGGAAGCCTTCCCTGAACTAAAGGCTGTGGAGCAGCTTCACAACACGAAGGTCGGCGACGGCGAGTTGATTGAGGACTGGATTGGGGTTCGAGTGTAGGAAGCGAAGCGCCTACATGCCAGTGTACGGGTCGAGCATCAGGTCTGACTTGTTGGTGCCGCATTACTTGCGTGACCATCTCGATGTTTGAACGCATGATTACACGATTTGTTGTTCGGTATCCACACATAGATCTTTTTCCGGTTACATCCTGAAGCCCTTAGCCCCAGACCTCAAAAAACTTTAAATTTTTCAAACCTAAACCCCATAGCTGAAGCCGCAAGCTCGCGGGGTGAACACTGAATCTTACATGTTACCTGGCCTTGGACATGAGCAGCTGCTTAACATGAACAAAGAACCGGCAACCAGGCTTCGGGTTTCAAGGTTTAGGGCGTAGTGTTTGGATTCGGGTTTCAGGCTTGGCGCCGCGTTGCGCAGACAATGGGCAAAAACATGACAGATCGGGGGACTTACTGAGCACGGTGATAAGTTATTCGTGTCGCTGGGCTTGTTTATAGCATATATTTGTAGGTATCTTTCGCTTATCCCTAACACCCCTTATATATTTGTTAAGGCTCCTATATTTATCCCGCCGTAGGGTGCTTATGCAGACCTTTCCACGACGTCAGGCAGTTAGGGCTAAAGCGGAGAGAAGGAAAACGTTTTAGGAATCAACTTGAAAACTGTTTTGGGGGGATTTACGATGTATGGATTTGGGGGGGGTTTGGCTCGTGGTTTTCAGAGCTTGAGAACTTTCGGGAGTTTGGTTTTGGGTTCACCGTTTCATAGATTATTGCCATTGTTTAAAGTTTCAGAGTTCGAACCTTGCGGGAATCCTTTGCAATATACAGGGCTGTGCGGTTTTAGGTTTCGGGATTCAAAGGTCCAAGGGTTTAGGCCTGTAGGATTCCAGAAATTCGGAGGTCCAGGGCATTTAAACCCCCATCTTCTTTGTGGCTTTAAACCACTTGTACACCCCTAGCCTAAATGCCTGACTTGGTTATACTTGCGTGAGAAGTACATGTAAGACTTCGTGATACGTATTCTGACCCTGCAGGAAGCCCAGCCAATGTTTAGGGCTAAGGGGTTTAGGGTTTAGAGTTTAGGAGCTGAATGCCTGGCCTAGGTGTTTACTGTTAGGTACATGTCAGTTCTCGTCAATGTTGAACAGCAGACGACGTTGTCCCTAAGGCCTAGGCCCTAAGCCCGTAGTTTTGGCTCTTTGTTGAGGAATGTGTCGTGTCCTGCGAGTTGTTTGGTGACTCCGAGTTCAGTGATGGAAGGCAGGGTGTTCGTAGGGGTTGCTATGAGGGTAGTTTCGGGTTTGTTCAAGGCGTAAGTCTTGGAGGTTCATGGGTAGTTATAAGTAGGGCTATATAGTTATAACCTATATTAGGGGACTTATAACTCCACTTATAACTGCCCATGAACCTCCAAGTATGGATTCTCAAGCACTGAGGGCTGCTTCAGAGGACCAGAAGTACTCTCGGAAGTCGCATTCTTAGGGTACACGTGGCCTGGCAGTCGGATTTGGCCACAACAGCCGGTTTCCCGCCCTGAGGTTGAGGACGTGGGGTTGAGGGGTACTTGGAGGTTCATGGGTAGTTGTAAGTAGGGCTACAAGTAGGGTAACTATAGTTATAACTTAATAGCCTATATTAGGGGACTTATAACTCCACTTATAACTACCCATGAACCTCCAAGTTGAGGGGTATGAGGAGCGAACCCCGAAACACGGCAAACCTAAAGCGGAACCTGGCTGTAGGAACCAAGGTTCCCCTTGTTGTACAATGACACCCACAAAACCGGCCGTTTTCTGAAAGCACCGTATGGTAAAGCCGGGCAGTTTTCAAGCATGTGCGCTTGCCTAGGTGCAATATGTATGCATGCATGCATGCATGCATGCATGCATGCATGTATGTATATGTATATGCATATGCATATGTATATGCATATGCATATGTATATGTATATGCATATGCATATGTATATGTATATGTATATGTATAGGGCCCTTTGGTCGCTTCTGGAGTGGCTCGATGAGAGCGGTGTTGACTTCCCCTGACGCTGTAGAATTCCTAAACCCTAAACCCTAAACCCTACCGGACGAGTACTGTTGATCGGCCCGCCAGAAAGATCAGAAGTATTACCTTTACTTTTTTTTAACCTGTTCAGATCAGCGCAAACCTCTTTTCGATCCATGGCCCCGCCGCATGTCTGCAACGTCAAAATACGATCGACATGGGACGAGATAACGGGCCGGGGAGTTCACGCCACTGGATAGGTGGGCCGTTTGTTCCCATTGCGCACTTTGTCCGGGACATGTTCATGGCTTTTGAGCAAGATCTGAAAGAATGGAGAGATTTGGGAGTCGTTGGGCAAGACAAACCTAAGCTCCTCGGACCCTAAACCCCGACCTTCTGCACTAATTCCCAAATGTCGCATCGACTACCTTAAACCCTAAAACCCTAGATATGGCTTCCTCGGAATCATACAGGAACCTGATTAAGAAATCCTGGGTCTGTAGTACGGCTACGGCTCTGGATCTGATTCCTGATTTTCTTGGCGCCACCCGTAGCTGAATGAGTACACTGTAAACTTTTGCGATACTATGATCCCTTATAGAACTGAAAGTGTACACATTCCTTGTGCTTACCAACTCAGCAACTAAGAGTAGTTTCCTCAACAAGAAACCCAAACCTGTACCTTCTGAATCAGGTTCCTAGAGTATCCCCAAAAACAAATGCCGAGCGACCAGGGCAGCCCGACGGACCATCTTCCTCGCTTCCCGCTCGCAGTTGATCTAGGTTCTACTTCGAGGTTCATGGGTAGTTATAAGATTCCTGTCAGGGATCTATAAGGGGTCCTATAAGGGGGGTATAAGGGGTCATAGCTATAAGTGGAGGTATAAGTCCCCTAATATAGGTTCTATCTAGAGTTACCCTACTTATAACCCCACTTATAACTACCCATGAACCTCCAGGTAGGGAATTTCCACAGCGTTTAAAGGTTTAGTGCTGTTTCAAGGTTTAGGGTTATTAAAGGTTTAGGGTTGTTGAGGGGGTTTCGTATAACGCGATTGACGGGCTTTCTACAAACTCCGGCCACAATGGTTCTGAGCAAAAGTCTTAGGGATTTTTTGACAGCTTATAGGGTTGGTAGGAATTTTGTCTTATGGTTGCCGTAGGGCAAATTGGGGAATTTTGGAGTCAGGTCTTCCATGCGTGAGGCATGGGTCACCATAACCTTTATATCGGTGAAGGAATATTTCGTAACACCGTTTCTTGGGGCTCTTTCTGAAGATGTCTGTGTAACCGTATGATCTTGCCGACAAACCTTGTTCTAATTCTACACTGATTGGTTTCATCCATCGTTCGGCATAAGCTTTGAGGATTTCGGGTCCAAACCCTGAACCCTAAAAACCCCCTAAACCCCCTAAAACCCTAAGCCCTAAGCCCCAAACCCTAAGCGCTAAGCCCCAAACCCGCCTAAACCCCCTAAGACCTAAACCCTAAACCCCCTAAACCCTAAACCCTAAAACATGCAGACCTGACCGAACATGTCTCCGTGGAAGCCCAGCTAAGAGCCCTGAAGAGCCTTGAGCCTTTCAACCCCAAACCCTGGGTACTGCCCCCATACAGTGCCATACAGTAACAGTCCACGGTGTAGGGTTTTGGGTTTAGGGTTGAGGGTTTTGGGTTTTGGGCTGCTGTTAAGGAGCTTATATATCCATAAAATGAATATCACTCAACTGTTACTGAGTGGGTGGGCAGCATCCAATCCCAAAGCCCTTAAAGCCCCTAGCCTGGGTTCTTGTTAAAGGAAATATGAAAAAAATTCGAAGAAAACGCTACAAGGAGGCTTTGCACAAACCCTAAACCCCAAACCCCTCAACCCGAAACCCCTACACCCCAAACCCCTAAACCCTAAACCCCAAACCCCTAAGCTCCTCAAACCTAACCCCTAAACCCCAAACCCCCAACCCCCAACCTCTAACCCCCTTAAACCCCTAAGCCCTGATACAGAAGACCCTCACCCGAGGACGAGCTACGGAAGCCGAAGAGGCCCGAGCTCAAGGCGGACCCGGAGGCCTCAGCCCTGCACTTTTACGTAGAGACTCCAAGACCCCGCTTAATTTAAATTATAGTCTTAAAGGGATCTATCAGGGTCTCTATAAGGGTTCTATAAGGGAATTTAGAAATTGGGTTTGGAGTTTAGGGCACTTCTAGTTCTTAAGGGATTTAGGGCTTAGAGGGTTTAGGGTTTAGGGCTTAGGGCTTAGGGCTTAAGGGGTTTGGGTTTAGGGTTTCGGGTGTTTCGGCCCTGCACTTCTTCGTAGAGACTCCAATTAGCCCTTACATTTAAGGAATCATACCTTCAACTATAGGGGGCCTAAAGGGATCTATAAGGGTCTCTATAAGGGAATTAAGGAATTCTGCCTCAAATTATCCCTTGCGGTTTATAAGGTTTAGAGTTTAGGGTTTAGGGTTTCTAAATCCCTTGATTAAGGAATTATACCTTAAATCATAATATTGAGGCCCCCATACCTTAAAGGCCTTAAAGGGATCTATACGGGAATTAAGGAATAGACCTTAAAATAGAGTAGGCTCCCTAATATGATGTAAAGTATATTCCTTAATTAAGGGATATTGGAGTCGATGGATTCTAGGGCTTCAGGGGTATAGGGTTGAGGGCTCCAGGGGTTTAGGGTTCAGGGCTTCAGAGGTTTAGGGTCGAGGGCTTCAGGGGTTGAGGGTTTTAGGGTTGAGGGAACAGGGCTTTGGATTTAGGGTTGAGGGCTTAAGGGGTTTAGGGTTTTAGGGTTGAGGGAATAGGGCTTCAAGGGTTTAGGGTCGAGGGCTTCAGGGGTTTACGGGGCTTTTAGAGTTTAGGGTTTCCTGAATGGTCCTGGATTTTGGGCAGTTCAGGGATCAGGGTGGCCGATCCCTAATCTGGGTTCTTGTTACGTAGCTTCGTTTGTAAAGCTACCGGAATAGGGATCTATAGTGAATAATAGGGAATAATAGGGTTCCCCTTAATGGAACAGATTTTAAACCGAAATCCTGTACCCCTCAACCCGCAAACCCAAAAGTTCCAAACCCACAGCTTGATGGAAACGGCTTGGGGTTTAAAGGGCGTGGGTGTTCATGGTCCAGGGCTGAGGGACTGTTAAGGGTGCGGGATACTTGGGGTTTAGAGATTCGGATCTAGTTTAAATGGGTCGTTCTCTAAATTAGGGTCCCTTTTTGGGTCCCCAATATAGTACGGCACCCTTATAAAAAGGACTCTAAAAGGGGCCCTAATTTAGAGAACCACTCGAATGGTCTTGGACTCAAAGCGCGCGAGATTTGGGGCTTGAGGTTTCCATCAAGGGATCTGTAAGGGTGCCTTAGTGGTCCAAAACCTAACTGTTAATCTTCGAAACTCTTCTACTGTAGTCCTTTTTCAACTTGACTCTCCGGTGGTAAGCTCCAAATCAAAGGTATTCGGGAACTAAGGTTTAAAGAAAACATCGGAGTTCTGCAAGGTTATGCTAGGTTCTTCAAGGCTTCGCAAGGGGTTCTATAGGACTCTGTAGTTCTGTACTTGGAGGTACATGGGTAGCTATAAGTGGAGTTATAAGTCCCCGAATATAGGTTATGACTATAGTTATTCCACTTATAACCCTACTTGTAACGACCCATGAACCTCCAAGTAGGGTTCTATAGTTCTACACGTGTTCTAAGATCCCGATACTCTGGCCTTTGAGCTTAGGTCTCTGTGCCTTGGGGCTTTCTGGAGTAAGGCATAGGTGGCCTCTTGGAGGCCGAAAAAAGGTGATCTACTTAGAACCCTACTTATAACTACCCATGCACCTCCAGGTAGAGCCTTATAGCGCCCATATAGATCCCTTAAAGGAGCCTTATAGACCACTTCTAGACCCCTTATAGAGCCCTTATAGATCCTTTAAAGGAGCCTTCTAACTATCCATGAACCTCCAAGCAGGACCGGGAAGTCTTCATGACCGGCCTTCCCATCAAGGTGGGAATGTCCATGAAAGCTGCCACGGTTTAGGGTTTCGGGCTTAGGGTGTAGAGTTTAGGGTTTAGGGGCTTAGCGAGCTACAATATAACTCTATATATATACATATATATATATTTATTTATTTATTTATTTATGTATGTGTATATATATATATATATGTGTATATATATCTGTCTATGTGTGCTGTCTATAAATGTGCGCATGCAAAGAGAAACGGATTGCAGACTGCACTGCTCGGAAACCCCTAGATCGGACCCTTGCAAGCTTCCCTTGGAGAATGGCTAAACTAGATTACATTGCACTATAAGGTTAGTCCCCAGAGCCTGTGCCGGGGGCTGGGGCGGTGCCCGACCGCTTCCGGACAACAGAACGGCGTAAGACGCATTTCCGAATATCTTGAAACTAACATGATGAAACTGCGCTCAGTTTGAGCATACATCCTTCTGAGATTTGTAAGGTCACGTGCATTTGTAAGCGTCACTAGCTTTAGTCAACTCGGGAACACTGCCCCAGCCCGGCAGCAAGAGGAGTTGCAACAGATCTTTCAAGAACTCAGGGCCCTGTAAAGTCTATTAAAGATGTCTAGGGTACAAGCTTGACACTGGAATGTGGTCATCTACAGGCCAGGAAGTTTGCAATCCTCCTGCAATGGCATGCAAAATCAAGGTGCTAGGTAGCCAACACACCCTGAAAAGGACCAGCACGTAGAATCCCGGAGCCTTGCAACAAACAGTGCTTCAAACCCAAAACCCGCACATAAGCCAATCCCCAGGCAAACTGCACTGAAACCCCGCGCACCCCACAGGACCCAATACCGTCGCAACCTTATCATAATGAGAAGCTTTACGATGTAAGATGAACCCCAACCCCGAACACAAAGAACGCTGAAGCTCACATTCTACCTTAAGTCCTTAACTATAGATCACATGGAAGGTATGGAGTAACGGCCTTCGGACTTCCCGAATCTTGCCCTCTTGGCATTCGGCTCGCTTCCCGATTCTGCGAATCCTTCGAACGACCCTCCTTCTAAGGGCAAGGGCACAGAGACATCTCATGAATGCATGTGGGATGCAAGGCACTGAAGGACATGAAGTGTCGGCTGCATGCACATGGGAGTTTCGGAAACAAAAAAAGGGATCCGACTGTTCGTCTTGAATATTAGGACCCGTATATCAAAGTACATCCTCAATCCAGGTACCTCTCACCAGGTTAAGAGTCTCCCGCAGGGTTTGGGGATCCCTCCGCAAGCAGGCAAAAACATGGAGAAGACGCCGGGGCATGGAGGCTCGACTGTCATGCAACAACAGAGAAACTCGAGAAGGCAATCGCTGCTGGATATCGAAGTTGAAGCAGTAGCATAGCCATAGGTCCCTAAGTAGTTCCTTTTTGGGAGTACCTATAAAATTTTAAACATGAGCCACAACAAGGGACAACTTAGGGGCCTGTGGGTAGTAGCCGCCGAAGAAAGGAAGAGCAGCAGAAACAGCATAGCAGGAAGACAGGGAAGACGCCTGGAAGCCGACTCGTACTCGTGTAGAATACATCGAGTTAGGGTCTAGAGTTTAGAGTTACAACCACGAACCCCCAAAACCCTTACGCGTTTAGGGTTCAGGGGTAAGGGTTTCCTAAACCTCAGCATTGCAGGACTGTGGCTGCAACAGCCCGGCAAGGAAGAAGCATGTTAGCTGGGCTAGAACTTACAAATTTGGTTGACCCTATAGGCGTCCGTGTGCCCAAATTTTATATACATTGGCCCTAAAGTATTTACATAGGGACTACATTAAGGCCTAAGTCCGTTCTGTTTGGGAACACGGACCCCTCGGGGTGATGGTGTTTAATGGCATTCTGTTCCAAAGTGCAACAAGCCCGAGCTACGTACGGGTAAAAGGGGAACCTGCGAAGTTAGCTTAGTCTGCTTGGGGGCTTTTTTGCAACCATGCGAGGACTGCAAACCCTAAGCCCCAAACCCAAAACCCAAAACACTAAAGCCTAATTTTTATAAACCCTAGACCCCTATAAACCCTAAACCCGTAAAACCCTAAACCCCTAAGAAAAACCCTAAACCCACGTTAATGGGTTGAGAATGCTGGGCTCACAGGGCCCTAGCCCAGCCCCGAACGTCAAGCCTACTTGCCAGTTTCCTCCGACGAGCATCTGGGCACTTACCAAGTAGTGTTGCCCTACGGCTCAAAATTGCCCAAAAGCCTTATACAGTATGGTCTTTGGCCCAAAAGCCTTTAAAGTTAAAAGCCTTTAAATACAAGTCCTTAGAGCCTTATAAGGTTATGCAGCTAGACGTAAGCCATACGATATAGGCGCCATGTTTGAAGCCGCCTTGTTGTTTGACCTGTGCCTATCACATAGCTCTCGCATCCTTCACCAACAACCAAAACCGAATGCTCGACGAACACTGAACACTGGATCACAAGGTTTAGCAGTTTAGTCTTTACCCATAGGCCCCTAAGTAGTCCCTTTTTGTGGTTCATATTTAGAATCTTATAAGGTACTCCCAAAAAAGAACTACTTAGGGGCCTATGAGTACTTTGCAGCTCTGTAACAAACATCGCGGAAGACGCTCCCTGCACTCTGTGCGCTAAGCCCTGCCATGTTTGCCCGATTAGAGTCTTGTGCGCAGGCAGAAATAAGCTCTATAGTAACCCCCTAAGTAGAGTATGGGTATCCCAGGTAACTCAAACAACGCGGTTTAGGGTTTAGGGACGTTTAGGGTTTAAGCCTTGAACAAGGAAAGGCACCAATTTGTCAAGGTCATACCTCTTTGAAGGACACGGTGGCTACTATAGGCTCACCCTCAACCCTGAGAACCCCCACCCCTCGTCCCACCCACCCTGTATCCCAGGCCACAGCTTCGGCCTGGGGTACAGTTGCCATTGACACAGCCATTCGCACCAGCAGGCTCCTCGAGCTAATTTTAGGGATTAGGGTTGAGGGTTTAGGGCTAAACCCTAAACTCCCTAAACCTTCTGCGGGCTTCTGTGGGATGGGGTTCTTCCCAGGGTTGCTATAGCCCTGGGCAACAAAGCTCGCAACCCCATCTGTATATGTATGTATGTATTTTTGCATGTATGTATGCATGCATGTATGCATGTATGTATGCATGCCTGCATGAATGAATGTCTTGAGATGTATGCATGTATGTATGTATGTATGTATGTATGTATGTATGTATGTGTATAATAAGGGATTTTGGTTTGGAACATTTCGGCTTTAAGGAACCCTAACCGTTCCAATCTAAACCCTAAGCCCCAAACCCTAACCTTTCCAAGTCTGTTTGTCTTAGCCTGGGCCCCGGGCCGTGGCGGCTGCAGCCATGCTTTCATGCCGCAGCAGGCACCCGAAGGCCCATGATGTGCTGGAAAATCCCCTAGCTCAAGGGAGGAAAAACACTGCATGTGTGGGCTCCTAGGGACTAAGGCTTTAGCAGTCCATTTTATAGTATGTTATAGTATACTCTGGTATAATAGGGTCGAGTATCTTATACTGCATTTTTGCCATAGCAGAGTCTATTCGAGGGCTTGGGGTTGAATCGGTTGAGCGGTACTGGGCATCGGGCTCTCTTGTACAAGCTTCTGAGTCTCAGAGATCCGACTGTTTGGTGTCCAAAGACATATGAAACAGCATGCAATTCACTGGGCACCGACTGCATGTAAAACCGATATGATGCCTGCAGCATGAAAACCGTCCTAAAACCCTAGACATTATGACTACTCGAAGAGGCTGTTGGGTTGTTGCGTGCGGCATGCATCTAGACCAGAGTTCACGCACCATGTGCTGCCTGCTCGTGTCAGGATGTCCTGTGTCACAGCAGCTTCGAGCCACAATCAGCGGATCATCACTTGCGAAGTCTGCTCGTCTGGCTGGTGGTTGTTATGCAAGAGTTCAATCACTTCGGGTTCACCTTTGCAGCCTGCACCGTTAAGTTTAGAGACTCGTGAAACCCCTTAAACAAGGACGTCCCTTAAACTGTAGCGCCGATCTATACATAATCTAAACACTGCTTCGGGTACAGAAACTGTCTTCCTCGGACACCTGAATCAAGACTTGTCGAGACGTGTAGCAGTATGCAAAGGCGATAGTTTAGGGTTTAGGTTTTGGTTTTGACCTAAACCCTAAACCCTAAACATTTTGGGGTTTTGCTAGTCTGGTCTCGGTTCGGAATATGTTCATCCCCCTAAGGGGCCGATGCACCCGTACATTCTTTGACCCTGCTGACCTGCCTCCAGAGGAACCCCGTTTAGGCCTAAGCATAGTCTCCATACCCTGAGGGTCCGAGTACCCGAATAGTAAGGTTTTAGGGCCCAAAACCCATACCCTGAATGGTTTTTGGACCTTGAAACCCTGCTATTTGGGTGCTTGGACCCTCAGGGATAGGTACGTGGACTCTCAGGGTTCATACAGGGTGCAGCAACTCCGCCGCCCACGAATCCGGACCCCTTGCCTATGCCCCTGGCATCGCAGCAAATCAGAAGCAACCGACAAGAGAGCCTGAAATCTCTGGCTGGGTTTAGGAGTTTAAGGCTTAAAATAGGATGTTGGGGTAAGAGTTCAGGGCCCTCAAACCAAAAATAACATCGAAACCCACACTCCTAAACCCTAAACAGTCCTATGGCCCAAGGCCCTACAGCGTCTGCTGCCTTCCGCACACTGTAATCGATCAGGAGCACCTGGCAGTGCCAAGCATGTAGCCTGGAGCTGTTTAGCCCGGCGTAGATACAGCAGGTTTCGGGTGTACAAGCAGGCGAAGTTTCCTTGTTGGATTTGAGGGATTAGGGTAAAGGGATTTATAGAAGTCGGGGTTGAGGGTTCATGGTAATCGTGCGGTCTCGGACTTAAGGTGTAGGGGTCTGGGGGGAACACGCGGCCAGCAGCCACTCAGATGCCGTTGCCCGTATTTCGGCGTATTTCGGTTGCTGCTCAGTGGAATCGACGCACTGATCAGTAACCACGCCTACTTGTCTTAAGCGTAGCTAGCAAACAGTTTGTCATTCATTATCGCTAGTTACTGAGATAGGCCTGCTATTCAGCTGTGATACTTAAATCTGCATGCTCCTACGGCTAAGAGTATATAAGCATTCCACTTTTCGATCTCTGCGAACTGCAACTTCAAACCATGGCACGCCACCAGAACCCGTGTTTTGCAGGGCCGCGTTTCAATTGGGCACAGACCCTATGAAATAAGCTGGAATATGGCAAGCCCCGCAAAACATGAAGGTGCATCCTTGCATGTTCCATGTCAGAGTAGTGCACTAGTCACTAGTAGTATTTGGGACCGTGGTTGGGTTCAGGTTGCAGGCTGGCATAGTACATAATGATGTGAGTAGCAGGTACTGCAGCCCAAAGGGTTAAGTCAGAATCAAAGGGTCTATTGTCGCCGTAAGCACCGCCACAAAATCTCAAGGACCAGCTGCAAAATCCGGCCCTAAACCCGTAAAGCAGTGGGCCTCCTCCCTACACAAATCCCAGGTCACAAACCCAGTTACAACAAACTTGACAGACGCATCACTCTAAAATCAGCCAGGGTAGCAGTGACAGGTATCATTTCCACATCTCCTCGGCCAGGAGTAGTAGCAGTAGTAGTAGTAGTAGTAGTAGTAGTAGTGGTAGTAGTAGTAGTAGTAGTCGTAGTAGTAGTAGTAGTAGTAGTAGCAGTAGGCGCACCCCCCCCCCACCAACTACCTCTGCTGCCAACCCTCTTAAGAGCATGTTCGTTTTACTCGGTATTTACGGTACGTTTGTCCTGTCACACCACTTCTTCTTGTCTCAAAATCCACT
>CAJNJA010004926.1:0-18014 GCA_905231915.1 Symbiodinium necroappetens
CGTACTACTCCTGCTTCTGCTTCTGCTTGTGATACTGCTACTGCTACTGCTACTGCTACTGCTACTGCTAGCGCTACCGCTTTCGCTGCTGCTGCTGCTGCTGCTGATGCTGCTGCTGCTGTTCCCACTGCCACTGCCACTACCACTGTGACTGCGACTGCTACTGCTACTGCTGCGGCTGCTGCTGCTGCTGCTGATGCTGCTGCTGTTCCCACTGCCACTGCCACTGCCACTGTGACTGCGACTGCTACTGCTACTGCACTGCTACTGCTACTGCTGCTGCTACGGCGACTGCTACTGCTACTGCTGCTGCTGCTGCTGCTGCTACTGCTGCTACTGCTGCTGCTGCTGCTGCTGCTGCCGCTGCTGCTGCTACTTAGTGCTACTGCTCCTACTGCGATATCCGCCCTCTCGGCTACGATGCTCCATCAAATCTTTCGCTGACTTTTTGCCCTTCGCAGCTGTTCCCGCATTCTTTCCCAGGCCTGGAAAACAAGCGGTGGCCCTCTGCGAAGTCAATCAGGCGGTCGAGGAATATCCAGGAGTCAGTGTCCTCCGGGGCAAGAAGGCACCATGATACTTTGGCATTTTGAGCTGACTGCAGAAGCTGCCAGGACGGAAGTGCCACTGCCCCAAACGGTCGACGAGGTGCAGCTTTCAACAGCAAGTGGAAGCTGTAGTGTGTCACCGCCTGCACATTGCTCTCAGGATTGGAACTTTAGAGGTGTGTGTACATGTATGTAATCGAAGGAACGTTTAACCCTCTGAACTCGCAAATCCCTTGCGCACTCAGTCGATTCGCAAAGTGGCTCACTCATGCATTCATCTCAGAAAGAACAAAGTGAGCGGCATCGGAAAGCTTCCGCTAATGAACCTTTTACACATGATGATGATTGACGAAATGACTTTCAGATTGGCAGCGTGGGCGTTATCATCCGCTATCGCAGGCTTGCCCACTCTGATCTGGCCCCATGTCGGGATTTCCAGAACGACACACAATTTGGCACGGCACAGATGACTGCAAAGAGCGACTGAAAGAACCAGGCGACGACAGATTGCGGTAACCATGCAGTGTCAATGTCACTGTTCGGCCAGTGATGAAAGCAACACATTTAAGGGTACTTTGAGCTGGCCTTGTTTGCAGGTACAGGTGGTTGATCAGACCACCATCCCCTGTCTGGGTTGGCACATGTATCCAAGATAGGCCTGTGCCCCCTGCAGCAAAAGTTGTGGTCTCACTCAATCGTCGCCATGTCCAGGCGTGCACACACACACACACGCAAGCACGCACGCACACACACGCACGCGCACAGAAAGGCAGCATATAATTAATGCATACATATATACATACATACATACATACATACATTCATTCATGCATACATGCATACATGCATACATGCATGCATGCATACACTCTCCCATGCATGGAGACCACTTCATCAATGAATTTGTCGCCGCTGAGGCCAGGACATACCGGATCCCCTGACGAACTTTGTGCGCAAGATGATCATAGTCACTGCTGCACCTCCAGGGAGCTGCTGACATCGCGCGTGCGCTTGATTCAGAGGGGTGCGAGGTAGTCCGACAGCGCCTTCGCAAAATCGCGACATCCTTCTCGGGAGCCTGCATGGACGAAGTGCAGGCTGATGACTATGGTGCACTATGACAACACGACAGGAAGGGCAAAAAAGCAAAGACAAAAAACAAAAGACAGAAAAGCAATAACCAAGAAGCTGCTGCGGGCTAAACTCGACTATGTCACCTGGCATGCACACATACATGTGTGCTTGCAGTCGCAAACGTGCCCTGTGGATTGGGCAAGAAGGAGCATAGCACGTTGCGTTTCTGATCGTTTCTGCGTCAGTCGCCCGTTGACTTGCCACGTTTATGGCCTTTGCGGACTTTGAAACTATCGAAGTTGTGAGCTCTGTGTGCAAACGGAAAGGCAAAAGCTGTGATCTTCTGTTTCTGCACCTCCCTCTCCACTGAGAACGTCACAAAATTCTGCAAGGTTCCAACAAAAGCTACACACTGTCTGCTCTGTGGGCTACAAGCAGAGAGTGCTATCGCTCTTCGCATTCAGCCCAAAACCAGAAGCTGGGACCAAAACAAAGCGGTGTATGGCTGCGCGTGACCACGTGGAGCCTCGTCGGCTGCCTCGTTACCCAGCAAGAACAGGTACTTCACCGTGCGGTTGCTCTGGCACCTCAAGTGCAGAGTTGCTTCGACACCCAACATCCGCTTGTCCTGCCTGCCTGGCACACTGGTGTGTTTCGGGGTCAATGTCCAGTGTCCACGTCTCTCTGACCTCAGCCGTCAGGAATCTGATTGATCGTGTACACCAAACCTCTACCGGAAATCGCAAATCCAAGCTCCAACGTCGTGGCCTAGTCGCAGCATCCATGCGCTGTTGGTCCCGCTCTGCGCTGGCTGGGATGACAATGAGCAGATCATAGTGCCTTTGATTCATAAGCCCATGGATGGTGAGTCAAGGGGTGCTCCATGCTGAAACGATTGGTGCAAAGCACCGGAGCAATCCGGTGATCGCGTGCAAGGAAGGACATCGAGCCTCTAACCTGCACACTTCGCCTTCCACGAGGAGTCGACACCGAAACTCTTCTCGAGCAGTCCAGGTCACTCTCGCTCCTCCCTGCCTCAGTGCACCCAATCAAACAGTTCCGAGAAGTAGCTACTAGGTCGACATTGTGCCGACTTCATGCTCATTGCGTCCACGGGATGCCTGCCGAGGAACGAAGCAATCGCGACCGGTGTGTTCGCGAAGAGCTGGCACGGCGGGAGCTTCAAACGAAACGGTGCTTTCTGCGGTTTTGGACGAACTCGATCGAGGCGTCGAGGCGAGCCGTCCGATCACGTGTCAAAACATAGAAGTTCTCCTCATTTCCTCTCTTCGCCTGCAAGGAGCCCTGATTCTCGCCCCCCAGGGCCTGTGGCCGTGGCTGGCTCCGGTGCTGTCGACGGACACCTGTCTCAGAATGTCCGAGTCCGGCTCAGCGGAAAAGAAACAGACTTTTTCCCCTGAACATGCGAACACAACCCCATGGGCAGACCTGGACCAGAGTTGCCTTTACGGAAGCACGAAAGGCGCTCTGTGCAAGGAGGCACCAAAGGCAATACCTGGCCGCGGACAGAACGCTTTGGCCGCACGTCAGAGGCAATCTTGGCTCAAGCCAGAAAAACCTGGAGAACATCTCGTGGCAACTGCTGCTTCTGTGCGCTGAACACCATGACCAATCGAAACCGGTCGGGTGCCTCTGGAATAGTCCTGACTTAAGCATGGCGAGCACAGCATGGAATAATCGATGTATGCTATACCTACCGAGGCTTTGAAAAGCATTTGCTCTCGCTCGCTTTGCGGGATGATGAGATGATGCGCCTTGCACGTTCAGAAACTAGATACTGCGCCGCTTCTCGATTTGGGCCGATACGGCCAATCGCATATGGAATGAACCGACTCGCACAAGCCTTTTCACCCAAACCCAGCAAGCATCTGCACAGAAGAAAGACCAACCTCTATCTCGAAGGATTCCGAGTCTATCTCGGCGTACGGTGCATCCTCACAGGACTGCAAGCATTGGGCACCAGTTACGTTGGTAGTGTGCGCAATCATTGAAAGAATCCATGCCCATAACTCGGCTGACAGACGGTAAGAGCTCCTCCTCATCGATTCGATACAACGCCAGATCCTGTGTTGTGCTCAACATGCAGCCGCTCACATGCTCCTCCATGCTCCGTTCGGAAGGATTCGCTGAAGACTACATGCACCACAACGACCAGAAATCTGGAATCTGATAGCACAAGAACTGCTCTGAGATCCAATTCACAGATCCTGACGCTTCTTGAGTTTGGCAGCCACTTCGTCCGCTTCCTTGTGCCAGCTTCTGTGGCAAATTTTTGTCATCTAGCAGCCAGGCACAAGGCGCTAATGGAAAGAACACTTGGGGAACTTTGGAGTCATGGATAGAGGCTGGCTGCAGAAAGGTCGCAAGGTTGGCGTGGATCGACTCCTTCAAGACATTTTGCTTGCAAAGGGGATATACCGATATACCCCATGTCTCTTGCAGTGCTGCCGCGAGACCGTGCGCAAGAAATCGGAGTCGGACTCATCATACTTGCAGCACTCGCAAAACCTCGACTGTGTCTGTCCCTGAATGTGTGTTTTTTTCGGCATCAACGTCAGAGCCATGGAAGAAGACAGCTGCTTCAAGCTCCAAAAGTTACTTGCCACCAGTCGCCTTGCAGAAAGCCTGTTGGGATTGGGGGGCCGGGGGCCACTGACTCTCAAGGCTTCGTCTACATTGGGGCACTCGGATCATGCCAGCCACGCGGCATGTCTCATGGCACTCAAAGTTGGCGCATGGCGCTCTGGATAGAAGCGGCTCTGGTTTGTCTGAAAGCTTGGAATGCTAGTTTGGGCATGCAATGTCCAGGTCTGGTCAAACGCCTCTTTGTTGGACTGTATCCTCATGTCCAGGCTTTACGTCCTGAAATCAGCTACCGGACAGTTCTGGCCATTCACCGCTTGCCTGCAAACACGAAGAGCCCCGTGACCACCACTCGAGCTGCTCACTTTTTTTGAGGCGGAGTGCTGCTTCTCGCATGACTTTCATCTGCAGGGAACCGGGGGTCTGTCACTTGTCGGAGACTTCACAGCAACCGACAGGCCGCAAACTCAAAAACCCTCATTGACCATCAATGTGTCAGCCTCTCTCTGTCCTGCTGGGTCCAGCGTCCCATACGGCTCACCATGAATTTCAAAGGCATCCCCTATGCAGGCCATCAAGGCAATGCCCCCAAGCACCTGTTCAGAGCGCTCTGTGCGAGACCAGCAGACATGCGATGCGAAAGATGCTGCCGAGAGCGACAGGCTCCTGTAGGTACAGTCTTCGAACGTGGCACTTTTGTTTGCTTTGGTTCCACCAAGTCACTCCGATAGCGAAGTTTCGCGGGTCCTGCAGCAGATCCTCGAGTCTTTTGTCCTGCAAAGGGGCCACGCACAGATGCGTGTGTGCTTGGCTACTTCTGCACCAACTGTTCATGCTAGAAAAATCCTCCTTCATAACTTCATGTTCTGAAAGTCGCTAGAAGGACTTTCACTTGCGATGCTGCATCACAACTCGCTTGGCGAGGTTTAGTCGGCTGCACAACACATCCTCAAACTCGCAATAGCATTGGCTGAGAGCCATCCGTGCTGGTGCCTGGAGGCTGCCCAAGAGGGTGATCCAGCAGATCTGGGAGAAGCCTCCCAGTTGGCCCGCCAGCCTTCAGGTCAGGGATCTATAGACCACCTTGACGGCTAATCCCCCCCTAGTTGCTAAAGACTGCGGAGGGATTTCTCTTTTCTGCGGAGCCGCAGGGTCATTCCGAAATGCATGGAGGCTGCGAGGGCCACGGTGTAGATGTGCAAGCTCTTGCCTCGGCTTGCAGCTTGAACTGGAAGCTTTAAGGAAAAGCTGATTGGTTTGGGCTGTCAGCGAGTCGCTCCAGAGCAAGAAGGGCAGCAAAAGCTCCAGAGCGAGGGCGGAGCAAGCCAGGACCGTGGTAACGCTTCGCCGCATCGGCTCCGTCCAGAAAATAAAATGCCACAGGCCTTTGAGAGGGGATGTATCCAGGATGGCGACGTCGCGATACAAGGTCGATCCCTGCACCCAGGAGATTTTCGCTTTGAACTCGCCGGCCCAGAAGTAAAGGAGGCTCATTTGCAGGCGCAGCAAGGACAAAGCCCAGAGAGAGCCGCCACCTATCCAAAATCTGAGGGCAGCTTGAAGGGCCTTTCTAGCTCACTAGCTGTGGGGGTGGAATGAACGGACACTAAGAGGACTGGCCGACGACAACTAAGACTTTTAGCGATCCACCACGGCCACGTGTGCACCACCCTGGCAGAAAGCGCTCCGAGACCGACTTCAAGGAGAAGCACTCGTCGCAGGGAGTAAAGGCCAGGATCAGCAGCCTTCCCAAAAACGATTCGGTAAACACGAGAGCCTGCGAGCCCAGTTGCGAGACGGCTCAGACACTGCGTGCCAAATGCAGTCCGAGGAGCACCATAGCTGCATGTTGCCTCACTGCCGTCGCCACACAGCCGACACACAGGCAGTAGAATTCTTTCTGACCAGACACTTTAAAGTCAAAAAAACTCACAAGTCTGACAGGTTGCGTCGGGCAATCAGGGTCGAAGCCGTCGCGAGTGCAACCCAAGCAAAAGCCTGCAGCTGCCAGAGCCGCGGCCATAGGGGAGAAGATGCCCAGGGCCAGGCACGCCAGTGCCAGCACCAGCACCAGAGTCATCACGCCTCCTCGCAGGCGAGCACGGCGGACTAGGTTTCAGATGTGAGAGAGTCTGAAACCCCGGTGAAGCCTCCTGGCCATTGATCTGGTGCGTACCACATCATGATGGGCGTTTCCCCGCCCCAATCTGGATTCACCACCAACCAGTAAGCAATGAGGATTCGAACCAATGCCAGGGTGGCAGATGGGCCGCGATGATCCTTGATCGTCCCCCATTGCCCCCGCCTCCCCGCTCACCAAAAAACAACGCTCTCTTACGCTCTGACATCGAGGCTCCCATCCCATGCCCATGACTTCAGGCCCCGGAAGTTTGCTCCCGGGCCAGGCACTCCGAGCGCACATCCATAGGGCGACTGGCAAAGCCAGCGCGAGGACGATGTATCCAAAGGGGGTGAGCTTCGTGTCGTCTTTGTCGCCAGCGAACATTCCCCAAGGTCCATACAAAAGGTCTCGGCCTCCACAGGAGTGGCCCCGGCACCCTATTCCACGCTCTCCTCCTCTTTCTTCTTCATCACGACACGAGGGGCTTGTCAACCCCCCGGCCCCCTTTGCCCCATGAAAGGATCATAAGAGGTTTCCCCAGGGTAATTCTCTCTCTCTCTCTGTCTCTCTCTCTATCTCTTCTTCTTAGGGGCAGGTCACGCCCCCCGGCCCATAGGGCCCCCCATGACTTATGGGGCTTTCGCGGGATTCCAGTACACACTCTCTCTCTCTCTTTCTTTCGACAGGGTTGTGGGCCCGAGGGTTGCCCCCTGGCCCGCGTGCGAGTGCGCCCCCGACCGTTTTGGAAGGAGTGGAACGAAAAGCTGGCACCATCAAGGCCATTCTTAAGAGCGGAGAGAAAATGCAACATACCCAAACAATGGAAGCACCACAGTACGAGTAGATATATGGCCTTCTGGAAAAGGTGCGTTGCGCAGTAGAGGCAGGGCAGGGCCCCCTGAAATCAGGCAAGCGCGACCAAAATGAACCAAACCGCAACCCCCAGAGCGGACCCCTCATAGGCTGCTGATCAGTGCGATGTGCCGGCAACGTAATTAATACTGTAAAGCGCAAGGCATTTTGCCCCGGAGAGGGGGCTTGGTAAGCATGTTTGGGATGGCTCCGGCGGCCCGTCAAAAAGTACTGGACAAGATTGTGCTTTCAGGGGTTGACCCCCCTACGACAGCTGATCACATTGAAAGAGTTGATCGACACATGCAAGCCACTTAGGACTTTTCGTCCTGCACGAACTCTGAGTAAAAAGTGGTGGTTCCCCCCTGGTGCGCGGTAGTCGCCTCTCTCACTGCGTTCACTCCTCTCCGTAGAGCTCCTCCGCGAAATAGTAGGCCGCACCGTTTCAGCTTGGGGTTTGTCGCCGTCGGGGGAGGGGTGACCCTCTGTTTTCCTGTCGTCTGGGCAAGGGAGAGCGCTCGCGTTGTCGGCGTGGTCGAGGAGAGCAGTCTCCCTGGCGTGGCGGGTTGGTCCACCTGGCTTGATCCTGGACCAGGTTCCCATTGCCCTTGGTTGTTTGCGGTGATTCCTGTAAGATGTTTTGAGTGCCACTCGATAAGCCGCCCACATTGATGCGTTCGTGGTGTACTTGTCAAGCTGGTAGGTGACTCTCCCCTGGGCATCTCGCTGTTGTAACAACTCGTGTAGCCTGGCTCTCTGTTGTGCCGTCAAGGTAGGCGGGGGTCCAGTTGGCGAGGGCGGTGCGGCACTTGCTGCCGTTGTCATTCTGTCATGTCTGGGTTCGTTGTAGTCCTCGCTGAGTTGTTTGCTTTCGCACGCCTCATTTCCAGCTGTCTCTTTGTCGTGGCAGGGCTCCTGTCGTCGTCGCCGAGATCCTTGCAGCTTTCGGAGTTTGCCCCTCCGTCTGGACGCCACGGCATAGGTGCATCACGGTTTTCACACGCTCCATCCTCGAAGACATCAGTGTCAGGGTGAAGTCCTTGGTGTCGGCTGTGCTCGGGAGGTAGTGGTTCAAGTAGTGTCCACACGCTGGTCTCCGAAGGCTCCGAATGGGGGTTATTCCCCTTGTCATCTGCCTCTGCATCGGTTGAGGTGGGCAAGGCGTCATGGTCGGGGTCTTCCCCGTTGCGATCTGCATCCTCTCCGGCAGGGCTCGTCAGGAGCAGTGCTGGCGTACGGGTCGTGGCTATCGGTCGCAACTGTATGCTTTGTCACTGTGCCACTTCTGGCGGCTTCTTCGCGGGCCAACTGTTGCTGAGGAAGTTGTGGTTCTCTTGGGTCGGGTAAGGGATGTAAGGGTTGACCACGTCGGGCTTCAGGTAAGTCAGCTTGGGCACATAGAGGGAACTGCTTCTTGTCGCGTCAGGGCAGGCGGTGCAGGTATAGCGCGTGCGGCACCTGCTTCCAGAAGGGAGATGCCCCTGATAATGCCACCTCGCTTCGGTTGTGCTGGTCGAATTGGTGGCGGAAGGTTGCACTCTGGTTCCTGAGGTTTCGAGGTTGCCCCCGTTGTTGAAGTCGGAGCTGGTTGGGCTGCGTCTTGGTCAGGGCCAGTGCTTGCCGAAGACCGCAATGACGAGGCTCGTTCTGAGGGCAGTGGGGGCGGCGTCAACGCCGCTGGAGGACTTGCCATGGCCCTTATCGGCGTTCTTCTCGGAGGGGAGGACTTCTTGGCTGTACTCGGCATACCGAAAAGGCGGCGCAAGGGATCCTCAGCCAGGGCCAGATCTTCACTGTCGGCATCATCCTGTACCTGAGGCGAAATCCTCTGTTGGCGGCTTTTCTTGCCTCGGAACTCGGGCGGGGGCGGTGGCCGGAGTGAGGTTCTCAACTCCGAAGAAGATACAATTTTAACAGCCAAGGGATTGTGTCTCTGGTGATGCTTTTCGCCTCGCTCTGAGGTCCAACATCCATTGCCGAGGGCCTTACCCCTGGTGGAGAGCTCGGAGGCGTAGCTTTGGAAGTTGTGGCAGTCGCTGTTGGATCAGAGGTAGTTTCCCCCTTGGAAAGAGCTTGCTGGACTGCTGTATCGATCTTCTTTTGTCGCGCGAAGGTTCCAAGTTCTTTGAGGTCACGGCTCTCACATCCATGAAAGATGCTTTGGGGGTCCCTGCCTCCATGATATGACGGGCATCTTTTGCAGCGGAGGCACTTAGGAGTTTGCTCCTGCTTTGGGGCCATGATGTAGACGAAAGGCGACGATCACTCCCTCCTTGACCTTGCCAAAAATACGACCTGTAAGTACAGGTACTCCCTCGCCCAGCAAAGACGGCCTGCAGAATCGGATGGGCGGGGTAGCCCCCGACAAAGTGTCGCCGATATTGTTCAGGTAGTTGTAGAGGAAGTCCCGAATGAAGACGAAAGGCAGCGGTTGCCGTACGGGACCGAACCTGACGAACTCGTCGAGGTCAGCCTTCGCGAGGATCAGCGCAAGGGTGCCGTACACCCTGTTCAGCAATGCGTCGGAAGAGAAGGAACGGCGGAGTGTCGAAGGGACAAAATGGTAGTCCTGCGGGGGACTGAGAAGAAAGGAGAGGAAGGGTCACGGAGGGCCCCCCGCAGGCTTGAACCGCTCACGGCTTGAGCCAAAATGGCTACTCTTCTTCTTCTTCCCCAGGGCATAGGGGGCGTGTCAGACCCCCCGCCCTATTGGCCCCCCATATGTTATGGGGCTTTCGGGGGTGTGAGAACTTTGTTTCGAGTATCGGTTTTTCGATATTTTGTAATTAAACAACACAAGACTAAGAATCGGAATTCCCCCGAAACTCGAAAAGATCAGTACTTGTGGACGCCTGAATTAGAGTTACATCTCCGGAGGGCTTGCAAATCAACAAGACAAAACCTTCCCCCGCATCCAGATGTAACAACTGGAGTGACTTGCAGGTGGGTTCGCACTCTTACCAATGGTGAACATCATCGCCAGGTTACAACACATAAATAAAGGTAAGAATGATGGTATGAGTGCATCCCCCTGTTGAGTATCTTTCCCATGTTCCTCATGGCTACTTTGTGGCAAGCAGCCAAGACGGCTGTTGTTCATGGGAGTCGAACAAGGTACACTGCCGTGTTGGTGCATACAGCGGTCGGAGCACTACACAAGCACTGTGTGGAATGAAATGTCCCAGAATCTACCCCCTTGGATAGGAAAGGAAAGATGTGCTTGCTGAGTCCCCGGCCAATGCTGCTCCCATGTAGGCTGAAGGGCACTTCCAAATCCAAATGAAATACGACAACAATCCCGCAGACCCCTCTGTCCCCTTCGGCTCTCGTTTAGCTACAACGCACAGCTAGTTAGCAAGTTGATGCAGGAGCACTTACTTTCACCTGGAGGGTTTTTTGTATGGGAACAAGCAGACGGCAGTACACATAGGCTAGGCAGGCTAACAAGGGTAGGCTAGTTAGTCCCCTCGCAAGTGATGTCAAGCTTTCTGGAGGTTTGGGTAGATAGCATCTTTGCTTTTTCCGCGAGGGGCAGTACAAAACAACGACACAGCACTACATAAGGGCCTAAAGGCTACCATGTGTAGACCACTTCCCGTCGCGAATGGCATCGACGGTACATGAAGCTACAAATCTGTCGTCCTCAGTCACTCTGCAAGGTTCAGGACGTCCCCCGCAGGGGCAGTGGAAACAGCGATGAAAACAAGCTAAAGTAGGTCAAACCATCTATGTCGCAGCGTGACGAGGCTCGTTGTGCTTGGTTGTGTCATGGACATGTGCCACCACCTGCCAGCAAACGAACTGAGGTCCCCGACGTGGAAGGAAAGTTAACAACGTAGAAAAGTTACAAACAAGGCAGCATGCAGATGACCAGTAAATGGCTAATCTCTCTCTCTCTCTCTTTCTTTCGCCAGGGCTGCTCTCTCTCTCTCTCTCTCTCTCTCTCTCTCTCTCTGTGCCGAGTTGCCAAGCACAGCAGATAAGCCGGGGGTCCTGCACGGAAGCGTCCCTAAACAGGCCATGGGATTTCTGGGCCTCTGTTGCAAGCAAGCCGCAAGAGACAAATAAAGATCCCAAGGAAGGTAACGCGTTGGATTGGGCAACCTCGGACTCTGAGTCCAAAAAAGCTCCACAGCTCCACTCTCCGAAGGCAGGGAGGGAGCCCGGGGCGAGTTCGTGGAAGGCGTACATGATGCAGATGAAGGCGGCGCCGCCGAAGGCACAGGCTCGGTTGAAGCGCAGTGCTAAAAACGCCTCCCAGTCCTGCGAAAATGAGGGCCGAAGAAGGCTCCATTTTAGGCCCGCTTAGTTGGACCCTCGGTCCTCGAAGCAGCTGGGCTCGCCTTTCCCGAGCAGCTGCACATAGGCCAGGGTCAGTGTGACAAGCAGACTGGTGCTGCATGCAGTGAGGATCCAATAGCGCATCCCAGTCTGGGTGCGCAGAAACAGTTGGACCTTAGGTAGGGTCGGTAGTGTCTTTCACACCAGTGTTGCCCACCATGCCAAGAGGCATAGGCAATGTAAGCTGACAGCATCATGGCCAGCAAAGACAGCATCCAGGCAAGCTCAAGGCCTACCATGAAGATGGCGCCGGAATGTTTCCAGGATATTGGGGGCTTCCCAGGCGGCTTGCAGTCACCCAACTCACATCTCCTTTCTCCCAAAGTACTTCAACCGACCTTCACAGGATCCATCGCCCGCCTTCGGCCCCTCTGAACTGCAGAATGAAGACGATAGCCTGTGTCAGCAGGCTGACAAAAGCACAAGACCCGACTCAATTTCTGACTGAGGCCAGCGGCAAACTGAGCGAAGCATATCCACAGAGCATGAGGAAAAGTCCAGCCTCACGCAGCGAGAAGTTTTGGGAACGATGGGCTTCGATGCGCAGCAATGCACATGCCACATGTTGGTGAGGATGCCCCGGCACTGTCTCGTAAGCGCCATGCCTCTGACGCTCAACGCCAGCTTTGGTTCCCCGCCCTCCTTCGTGCCAGATCCGTTGCAAGAGAACGACGCCGTTCTTGAAAAAGGGAAGGCAAAAGAGTAAAGAGAAAACTCGTTTGTGAGGCTGCCTGGCACGCTCCCAGGGCTGCACCCGACACGAGGCAGGCCACTAGCGCAGCTGCTTGTGGATTCTCTTTGCCCGCGTAGCCGGTCGCCAGCCCCAACAGCAGTTGCCACACGCAGCCCTGCAGAACTTGGCACACTTGGGAACAGCTCCCTCTGCCCTCAGACTCGGATCCTTCGGATCCGAGGCCTCCGTCCGTGCCGCTGAGTGCAGCCCAGAAAGATGACAGCAGGATCAGCACATAGTACCCCACGGTAGCCGATGTGATGCCGGCAGGCCTGCAGTGCTTCGGTACGGCTGTCTTCATGAGGCGCTTCTCCGGCTTTGTCTGCCGCTCTGATGAGATGTTAACTCTCATTAGGTTCCCGCGCTGGAGCAGGCTGCCAACATCTTCGTCGGCGAGGACTCCAGAAATCTCTTGCGCGCAGACACTCGCGTGGCCCAGGCCGGCCACGGACAGAAAGAGTGCCAGAAGGAGCATGGCGCGACACTGGCTGAGCGAGAGCCCTTCGGGAGCCCCCCTGACAGAGCTGAGGCTGAGGATGGTCGAGGATGTCTTTCCCTTACTCAGTTGGTTTGCTCAGTCCGGGTCTCCCGAAGGCATTTCTGAGAGGAGGCGGTGGAAGTACGGTGGACGACTGAGGCAAAAACCGCCAGCACAGACCAGATCTATTCGGCGAAGCAGTGACCCCTACTTACGACTTTCCTCTCAGGTGAGGACATCGATGGGAAAAACCGCATATCTGTCTTCAAAGGCCCTTCTTTCCTGGCTAGTCTGCCTTTCTTGCCCTGCTGCCTCCTGCTGTCAACAACTAGGCATGCAATCATGTCACACGGTGCTCCTGTATGCCTGTATGGTCATGCTACAGTCATGTTCGTCAAACTCTGCGTGGGTTTTCGAAACCTCTCTCGACGACCTCCTTAGCTACTTCAGATGAAGCTACTAGGCGGTTCACGGGAACAGCTTCCGAATGGCAGTCGGCTTTCGTGACTTGGGACTTGGGAAACAAAGGATGTGCCTGGTACCAAAGCTCTACATCCCAGTCGACAGCAGGCATCCAGATCTGCATTCAATTGCCCAGCAAGGTTTTGACTCAGATAAGGCATACATGGCATACCACTCCGTCTGGGGCCCGGCATGTGCAAGCCGCAATACACACGGCTTTCATGCTGCCCGTTTGGGTGTCAGCATGCCGTGTGACTTGAAACATTCGCATGACACAGCGACTGATAGCTACAGCACCGTCAAACTGGTAACCAGTGTGTGCACAAGCCAGCTTCAGCGAAGGACGACTGAGCCCGAGTAAAACGAAGACCTGCCGAAAGCCGTCCCACTTGTTTCTTACACGTCTGACACTTCGCTGGGCTCCTGATCTGGGAGACTTACACTCCTTCAGACCTGCACTCCTTCGCCTAGGCTTAGGGCCTAGGCCCGAACAAAGCTGCTCAGAGACATTCCGAGCTCAGGGATGGAGAGATTCGCAAGCTTTGCCATCAGCAAGGAATTCAAATCTTCTACAGAAACTGCGAACACGGTATTACGGATGTTGCTCCTGACCAAGCCGTCGGGAATCAAGAAGATGCTAGCGCTGCCTGTAAGTGCATGTTGCAGCTCACGCCCTTCTGAAAGTCTCCTTTGCTCTGGAAAATTGCTGATGAGATGAACCATGCCTGCCTCGATCCCACTTCCAGCGATCTCAGCAAAGGTCTGCTGGAGCCCCAGCTGTACCGAGGCCCAATGATCTTGTGCCACGGTGAGATTGAGAATCTCACCCACGAAGGTTCCGTCAACGGTCGATGTGATGTGGGGGCACCAATGACTTTCCTGATACCAGAGGCAGTCCTCCATGTTTTCGCAGGTCCGCCCTAGAGGTCTGGGGCATGCTGTGGTTCTCTTGTTTGTGTTGCAAGTGCAAGTCTCAGGGCAAATGTTCTCCAACGTCTTCATCTCAAACTCAAAGACGTTTGAGTTCCAAGTCGTGCAGCTTCCGTAGTCGATGCCCTCTGCGGTCAAGTTCGCTCCAAACTGGCATCCGTAGTCCCACATGGCCTGAGCGAGTTTCTCAGCTTCCGCTTTGCCCTTCAGGTCTGCATCTGACCGAGAGTACATACGAAGCTGGTCCACCCACGCCGCCCACTGAGGCAAATCGCGAAGCTCTGCTGCACTTCGCTCCTTGCAGACACTCTGTCTACGAACAAGCCTCCAGGTGTTGTGCAACTGGCATGGGCGGTTCTGAGCGCCGTATGAGCAGCCCTGGACATTCATGAACTCACCTGCCGGAGTGGTGCAACCGCATGTCTCCGGACACAACATGCGAGCGACGAATCCAACACCTCCATCACCCTCGTAAGTGGGCAGCTTGGTGATGGAGGTACAGTAAGGCTTGGCATCACTGCAGTTGCGTATGCCGCTGTCTTTCAAGAAGAACTGCAGGTAGCTCAACATTTTGCCTTCGTTGCCAATGTCACCACAACCTGGATTCTCCGAATCCAAGATCTCATCAAGAGTTCGAGTTGCTGCGGTCGCAAGAAGTGCAACGTCTGTGAACCAGATCCCATACTTCGTGTCATTCTGCTCTAGATCAACACCTATCCTCTCAGCCTCCCCGACGGCAATCGTCTTCACGCTGTCATCATCAGCCTCCCAACCACCGCCAAAGGTTGGTGCCATCAACATGATCCGGCGCTGATCCTGCATCCACACAAAACTTGTCTGCCCTCCGCACATCGCCGTCTGAACCTCAATGAGGCTACCCACCATTGGCTGAAGCATAGTGAGGTACACGATAAAGAGCAAGGTTGGAATGACAAGAGTCATGAACAATGACTTCAAATCAGCACCGCGCCATCGCGGCAGGGATGGCATATGTAGTGGGTCGAGCTGGTGGACCAAATGTCGTCCAGGTGTGGTGGCTAAAGCATCGAAAAGCAGGTCGTCGATGTCCAGGATGATGCCCAAAGCAACCGCCTCATCAAAAACAAACGCGCGAAAAAAACAATTTCATACAGGGAGTGAAGCAGAGCCAAATGCGTGCACAGTCGCATTGAGGATAAGCTCCGTGACGTCCACGGTGTAGACCAGAAAGAAGGTGCCCACATAGACCAAGAGAGCAGCGGAGAAGAGGCGATAAAGGAGTAGCACGAAGGATAAGGTCTTCCTCCTTCCGCCCATCGCCTTCAAGCGGTAATGCGTCACTTTGGTAAAGGGGTTCTCCCTCGTATCCAAGGTGGTCGGACCCCGAGGTAGGGCCGAGACGCTGCGGTGCAAGGCCAAGGCGTGGCTCACCTCCTTCGAAATGCTAAAGGGAATACACCAGCAATGGAGTCTCATGCCAACTATGGTGATATGAGTATGTATGATTCTTATACGATGATATGCTTCGAAGTATGATTCTTATTCTCTCCTTGGCCACCATGAGGTACCAGCAGACCAAGGCCACGATGCAGAGCAGCTCTCCTGTGAAGAAGGCCTCAAAGCCCTCGGCATCTGGCTTCAGGTACTTTCCGATGTGCTCATAGAGGGCCATTTGGATGCCAGACTCCTGCAAGGACTTGTCCAGGGAACACACCCGCTCCACCAGGGAATAGCGTGACACCTCATCATAGGAGCTGAGGGAATGGCCCGCTGAACGCCTCCAGCGTGTCGCGTCCTGAACTGTTGTTTCGTCGATCTCCGGATCGATGAAGTTGAAGTAGGCGATCCCTACGAAGACGATCTGCATGACGACGTTCACCACCGCAAGGAGGAAGGTCTGGAAGGAGCCAAAAGGACCCAAGGCCCCGGTACCGATGAACATGAAGAGGTCCCAGGTCGACTCCCCAAACGTGTAGTACTCCTCTGACAAGAATCAGAAAGAAAGAAATGAAACACGGACGCTCTAACTAACGCCGCCTCTAAGTCGAATATCCCAAAGCTCCGCCTACCTAGCTAGCTAGCTGAGAAAACACGGCAGGTGTGTCCAGCCTGTGTCTGGGTGTTCAAGATGGACTCATCAACGTCTGCCACTTTGCTAGCAATCAGTTCCGTGATCCTTCGGCCACTTATGCGGCCGTCCGACTTGTCCGTGTTGGGCGACCCTGGTGAGAAAGAAGAAGATCGGATGTTGTGTACACTGGAGACCTCATGAGTCACCTCGGTATCTTTTGATGCCATTTTTGCAGGTCCTAGTGGAGATGGGGATGTGAATTCCGATGTGAAGGCTGCGTCCACGTCAATGCGACATAGTGAGGGCGCACCATTTTCGGCAATGATCCGCTGCAGTGTGGCCACGGCATCCTGCAATGCGGCGACATTATCTTCGAGATCATCGAAGCGCTCATCGATGGCGTCCAGCACATCTCCATTGTAGTTCGAAAAGCTGTTCTGCTTGCCAAATCCTGCCCCTTCCATGGTCCACCCCCGTGGCGCCGTGCGATCTACCACCGCGGGCTCTGCACGCCTCCCTTTCTTTAACCAAGCTTGGGCCGAGGCATCACGGACCAAAGCAGGCCGAACAACCGGGCGCAAAACGGTAAAACTGCCCGCCTCTGCCTCAACAAGGCCTCCCACACCCTTGGAACAAACGCCAAACTGAGTGCTTTCGGCCTTTTCAGTCGCCTTCGCAGCACCCAGAGCTGGACACCATCAGTCCTCTCGAATGATGGTGGGTGAAGACAGACGTGCAGAATCCTGCAGAGAGGAGAAGCTTTCTCTTGCTCTAACCCCGAAAGAGTGCTCTCCTGAAATAGCGCTCGGCGCACAGAATACTTAATGCTCGAGGTTGAGCAAGCACCACCTCCAACTCAGCAGTCGCGGCTCACGCATGGGGAGAGCCTCTCGGCGTCCGGAAATCCACAGCTTCCCTTCTTTCGCTTCGATCTTCGACTCTCGGTGCTTTGGGTGCTCGGTTCTCGGCATCTGAAGGGGAGCAGCCGTCTGTGCGCATCCTTCCAACACGGCTAGCATGGTGTTGAAAAGGGTGAAACCGGGCATGCGTTTGCAGCGTTCCGCGGACGTTGTATCCAGAGCAGGACTGATGCGTGTAGGCGATGAACCGTGCTTGGAAGCAAGGAGGAACTTTCAAGATCGGGAGTCAAAACCTGCTCTCAAAGTCCGTGCCTGCGCAAAGGGCCACGGATTCAGATCCAATGCCCTCTGATTCCTGATTCCGAAAGCACATTTGGCTATTCAGTGCTTTACAAAGCCCCCTGCCTCCTCCAATCCAACCGAGACGGCTTCTGAAACTCCAACAGACTGAATGAGCCCCAAGGCTCAACTAGAGCCTCAAAGAGGCATGACGGGAAGAGGGCAGGTGCGGAGCTACATAGCTAGGTCACTTCTCAACAACCCCTCTGCTCAGGACCAGAGCCTGGGAGAAAAACAGCAAAGCCACGCTCTTCTAGGGCAAAGAGTGCTTTCTCCGTCTGTGTTTCTGCGCCCGAAACTCCGAGAGAGCACCGGGACATCGGGCCGCCAGCGCCAGGCTTGAGCTTCTTTGTGGGGCTTGGCCCCAGACCTGGAAACAAGGGCCGATAGCCGATAAGAACTAACAATCATCATGTGTCATCATGACTCATTATCATGATCATGAGTCGTGGTTTTATCAGTACTATTGCTTATCGTATTACTTATTTTCCGTCAGTTGCATGACATGATCATTTCTTACGGTTTATCGTGCCCATGGTCATTATGACTATTGTACTATAGCCCTTACTCGTGGGATTTTGTTAGAAATCATATCATTACTAGTGCTAGTAGTAGTAGTAG
>CAJNJA010004937.1:0-18013 GCA_905231915.1 Symbiodinium necroappetens
CTTACTTCCCGAATAAGCCAGGGAAATGCCAAAGAAATAAAAGGTTAAACTTTCAAAGTACTATTAAATGAACAATAAGATTAGGGTTTTAGTGGTTCCTTATTATAATTATAGTATAACATACCCCAAACCCCATTCTATCTGTTAAGGCCCCTAAAGTAGGTTCATGGACACCACGAAAACTCTCCTTGGGCGCCAGAGCATCATACGGAGTCCTCGGCGTGCGCCTCGCGCTTGCGGGTCTGGCATCTGAAACCAGCCACTAAAACCATAACCCCTAAACCCCTACCTGTAGCCGAAAAGACCTACCTTTTTAGGGTTCCTTATTGTAGTTTCTGTATATACTTCCTTAAAGAAGGTAGGTCTTTTCGGCTACAGGTAAACCCTAAAACCCTTAACCCGAACCCTAAACCAAGACTCGCCAAGGGCCGATGAGAGCTGGTTTGCAGAGGACACGGCCCGCCCGCTCTGGAAGGGCTGTGGCGAGTTCCACACTACCCTGTCGCCAACTTTGAGCTCAATGTAATTCCTTCTTGGGATTACCTTATAGGATTCTAAATATGAACCATAAAAAGGAACTACTTAGGAGCCTATGATAGGTAAACCCTAAACCGTATAGACTTCAATGGTCCTCCCGTGGCGGTTCGCCAAGCGTGCAGATGATGCATCCCAGTGGCACCGAATAGGGAGCACCAGGGGGTTTAGAACTGGAAACCTAAGTCCCGTCTCTAAATACTAGCTGTAAACGGGTAGTTCTCTAAATTAGGGTCCTTTTTTTTTACGTCCCCGATATATTACATAGGACGGCACCCTTATAAAAAGGACCCTAAAAGGGACCCTATTGTAGAAAACTACCCAAATATAATGATCCTGAATCCTAAACCCGAAACCCTAAACCCACCTACAGAGGGGAACCCCCCATGTAAAGAAACCCTGATCCACACACCCCGTGAAACCCAAACCTCAACTCCAGACCTCTCCCTCCTAATGCCAGAACCCGGTATGAGAACAGCCCTTTAATTGGTTTAGGGTTTAGGGTTTGCACCGAAAGCCCAAAGGCTACAAGCCTTGCAAACCCTACCACGCAAAAGCACCCTACCACGCAAAAGCACCGAAACGCTACACTCCTACAAACCCCAAACTGATAAAAACCCGAAGCCCTAAACCCTGTAAGTCATATAAACCCTAGGAACCCTTTCAAACGCTGTGACAAGCCCTATAACCTAAGCCTTGAACCCAAAAACCCTAAACTTCCCTATACGCCTATACCCTACAAGCCCTGTGCAAACCCTGTACGCCCTGAAACCCCCGACGTCCCTACACCTACAAGACCTATAAACGTCTCTTACACTAAATATCAGTATACAGCCTATAAACCCTATAAACCTGAAGCCCTGAAATCGAAACCACGTTAAACCCTATTGCCCTGAAGCCCTGCCGAAACTGGCCTAAACCCTAAAACCCAAAAAAATCCCAAAACCCTAAACCCCCTAGAAGCCCTAAGCCCTAAAACCCTAAAGAATCCCTAAAGCCTAAATCCCCTAGAAGCCCCAAACCCGAAAACCCTCAAAAAGCCCCGAAACCTTTAAACCCCTACAGTAGAAGCCCTAAACCTAAAACCCTCCAAAAAAATCCCTAAACTTTTTGAGGTTCCCGGCTTCGACAGGGACGCTGCCTCGCTGGAGGTCAGGGCTTATTGCTTTAGGCTTTAGGGTTTATAGGGTTTAGGGTGTAGGGTTTATAAGGTTTGGGGTTTAGGGCTTTAGCGTTTAGGGTTTAGGCTTTAGGGTTCTTTGGTTGCTTTGTTGAACGCATTCTTCCTTCTGCCTAGAGTGTCCTCCGACAGGCGAAACGCCTACTAAGGGTTCAGGGCTTTTCGGGTTGAGGACACAGATACAGGGACACAAAGACGCACTCCGACTTCCTCGGTTCAGTCCTTCGGATTCTAGTGGAAGGGTATGTCGAAGAAAGTCGAGGAAAACGAGCTTTGCCTTGCAGTAACCCTAAACCCCTAAACCCCTAAACCCCTGAACCCTAAATTCTGTTGTCACCTACAACAGTCCCTGATACTGGCTCCTTGCAACGGATCCCATAAAGGTTGCTTCTAACTTGAACGGTGCACTTCTGAGGAACTCTGAAGGGGATGTAGTGATGCTAACCAATGATACTGTATATACTAATAACAGGCCTCATAGCCGAACTAAGAATATAACAACAAATCCGGCAAATCTTTCAATGTAGAACCCCCTCTTCACTACCTGAAAGTCCACTTCTGAGGCTCTATCCTAAACTCTGTGCCCAAAACCCAGTTTAGGGCTTAGGATTTACTGAGGCGGCTCGGGAGAAATTGAGTCGTGCCTTCCATCGCCGCAAGGCATCGCCTGCCCACGCCAGAGCAAACACCTCAGACAGTTCCTTTAAGGGCACCTTTAAGGGTACGATAAGCTTAACCCCAAATATCCTACCTTTTCTACGAACTTTTTCATAAGGAAACCATGATAAGGAACCCTAAAAAGACCTTTTTCATAAGGAAACCATGATAAGCAGCCCTAAAAATAACATTTTCATAAGGAAGCCATGATAAGGAACCCTCAAAAGGGTAGGTTTTATAGGGCTCATCATAAGGAACCCTAAAAAGGGGTAGGTTTTCATAGGGCTCCGGAAGGCCATGGTAGACTTCGAGAGCCGAGGCTCTGAGGCTAAAGTTTGTAGGTTTAGGCTTCAGGCTTTGGGATGTGCGTCTTTGACTGTTTGGCTTAGGGTTTTAGGGTTTAGGGCTTAGGGCTTTAGGGTTTTAGGGTTTAGGGTTTTAGGGCTTTAGGGTTTAGGGGTTTAGGGTTTTGTTAGGGTTTTAGGGTCTAGGGCTGTTTGGGGCACAGGGTTTAAAAGTTTAGAGTCTAGAGTTGAAAGCTCAATCACAACCGTAGCCCACAAAACCCTACCTTGTTCACATCCGCCCTTTCAATGTTCTAGTGGTTCAGCAAGGCCCTGCGATCACAGAGGGATACGAAAGATGCCTCAAGCAGCTTTAGGCCCTGAAGCCCTTGAACCCTAAACCCTAAACCGTTTTGACTCAAACGAAAGCCCAAGGCATCCCTAAACCAAAGATTCCAAAACCCTGAAACACATCTGCCCCACAGTAACCCGGTAGTAGAACCTTTAAATGAACCCTAAACTCTCAAAAGGAACTAAGCCGCAAAAGGGCAGGGCTTGGGAACCAACCCAGAAGGTATGCAACCTCCCCCTCCCCCGGAGAAAAAAAGAACGAGATTCAACCTGGCCATTCCTAAGCCCCAACCGCCCACTGCTCCAGTAACTGAACCCTCAGCCGCCAAACCTGTCTAAAGCTGATTCGGTCAATGCCTAACAACTGAAAGCACTAAAACTTTGAACCCCTAAACTCGCATGGCTGACCTTCAGCCCCAAAGGTACCCCTCAGCGCTAAACCCCTATAAGCCCAATCCCCTAAAAACCCGCACGGGGTAAAATGTCGCAACTCGAATTTCGACTTTTCCGTGCCTGGTCATGGACGGCACCGGATGCTGCACCTGGCGGCCAATAGTCTGATTTTGAGGGTTTCCTATAGGGTTTAGCGTTTAGGCTGTAGGGTTTAGAGCTTCGTGGGCTATAGAGAGGCGGTTTATGTAGAATTTGTATTCGGGCTGTATACAGAGCGAACGTAGGGCTTCTCATAAGGTGTAGGGAACAAGGCTACGGATGCTTTTGGATCCAGGCTATCAGCGCTCAGGGCTGCAAATTTGCAAGGTTTCGGGATTGAACGTTTGTTCGGGATACCTGTAAACCCAGAATGCAAGGAATAATATGGGGTCGGAATATTCCCTAGAAATTGACCTTGTAGTCCTTGAAAAGACACCGCTATGATGTACCCCACCGAAACCCTGCACTACCCATGCAGGCAGGTCAATGTTACACAGCTAAACCCTAAACCCTAAACCCGAAACCCTAGCCTAAACCCAAACCCTAAACCTAAACCCTCCCCAAAACCCTAAACCCCAAACCCTAAACCAAAACCCTAAACCCTAAAGCACATTCCTGAAGAGGTTGGGTCTCGGCTTGAATTTGCTGCCGTCAAGGTGCCCCAGCCGCCGCGGGGAGTGCCCAGCAATGGTAGGAGGGCCTCAGGCACCCAAGGCTCGCGCCCCAAAACGAGTTTAGGGTTTAGAGTATAGGGCTTAGGCTTTAGAATTTAGACTTTAGGGTTTAGAGTATAGGATTTAGGGTTCAGGGGCAAGAGTCTACGGTTCGGATTGGTGGGACTAAGGCGTTTCTGGCATGAACCCTATATCGCAGTTCTGTTCTGCCCCTGGCAACGAATGCTTCCAGCAGCGTCCTGGTGTGTTTATGAGGCATGTTGAGGGTTTAGGGTTTAGGGTTCTTTTAGGAATGAGGGTTTAGGGTTTAGGGTTTTTTTTAGGGTTGAGGGTTTAGGGTTTAGGGTTTTTTTTAGGGTTGAGGGTTTAGGGTTTAGGGTTTTTCTAGGGTTTAGGGTTTAGGGTTTAGGGTTTAGGGAACCGTCCCTTGTGGTGAGATTTCTCTACGATATGTTCGCAGCAATGCCTGTGTAATTACCTGGCACTGCAGCGGCCAAACCGAGAGCCTCAACTCACCTCCTGATATCGAACCTTGTTCGTGTTTGGCGTGGCAAGAACTGACTTGGGCAGATGTCCCCACCCTCACACGACCCTAGACCCTAAACCCCTAAACCCTAAACCTAAATCTGAAACTTCTACATGGTGGCGTCGCGGTCAAAAAGGCGCATGTCTTGATAGATATCTTCCCTGGGCATCCTGTGAAAGACATAGCTACTGTCGGAGCGGCTGTTATGTAGCTTTGGGCCTTACAAGGGCTCTATCTTATAGATGTGGGCTCAACAAGAAGGGCCCCTCATGCTGGGAGCCGGATCTTGAGGGACATCAATATAAATGTAGTATCATGTTTTCATGGATTTTGGGCTGCGGGCTTCATTTCAGAAGGTCCGGTTTCGATCGACGGTTTCGGGAAAAGGACAGCGGATAGCACAACCCGAAACCCCTGCACCTCGCTCCAATCTAGAGGCTACTGCTCTGAAGAAGGCGACAATGGGTCTTTTGGCGACTACCTTGCCGATTTTATACAGTTACTACTAAGCCAATCGCATATGATGTGTGTGTGTATACATATATATATATACACCATGAGTGAAGGAACCATCATAATCTAGCTTGAACTGTTTCAACATCAGAAGCAGCAACACAATTCCGGAAGAACAACAACAACTCTGAGACTAGCGTCTTTAGCAACCCTTATTATCATAGCCCTTAATTGGCAATCCCTACAAGGAGCCCTTACCAATCCGCAACACCCTCCCGCTTCGGTGGCCCAAAAGCTACAAAAGACATGGTGCAGGCGAAAGCTCTTTTGCCAGGTCCCCTTCCGCGCTACTTCCCACATCTTGGCTAGCTGCTGATAGGTTCACGGACGATATGCAAGCTAATTAAGGGTCATTGCATTTCCATCGCTGCATATTTGATCGCATTGGTTGCATTCATTACACTACTTCAAATATGTGTAACTACACAAACAGTATAGATATGGATATATATATATGCAGAAGAAAACTACAAATATGCCACCCAGCATACACCTTTGCCATTCTCACACGGCATATGAACCATGCATGCACACATGCTTGCGTGCAGGCATACATGTGAGATAACTTGTTCAGATACACGCTTGTATGCCGGAAGGTCTCCGACTGTCTGTGTGTCTGTCTATCTGTATATATGTGTGTATGCATGCATGCATGTATGTATGTTTCTATGTATGTGCTCATGTAGAACTACATTATACGGTTGTCCTGGGCAGGGGAACGCTAGCAGGCAGGCAGGCAGGCAGAACTACGAATATCTGCGCAAGTGCCTATCGTTCTACACCCAGGGAGTCTGCCGGGTGTGTCTTTCAACTGCAGAGGTTGCAGGGTTAGGCTTTTTCTCGTTGACCATAAATAGCGGCTATCAGAAAACATCTGGCCCTGTAGCCTCTTTGGTGAGGATCACCTTACAACGAAGTGCATGCCTGTATAATGGTTGTCCTTCATAAGGATCTTTAGGATACGTACTCCTCCTTCGAAAAATCACGAAAGCCCTCCCTCTCAAGAAGTCAAGTCTTGACATCTGCCCCTGAACCTCCTCTGCAGCCGCCACAGAAACCGAGAGAGGGTGCCCCCAATGCTCTCTCCCTCCATTCTCTGCCTGGGCCTCGTACCACTTGGCTTTGGAGCTGGGTTTCAGGTGCATCTTCGGAGGACAACAAAGCAGCAAAATCCCCAAACCCTAAACCCTAAACCCCAAACCCCAAACCCCTAGACCCTAAACCCTATACCCTAAACGCCTAAACCCCTGAAACCCTAAAGCTCGTGGCGCACCAGGCAGAGAGAAGCCTTTCAACCATCGACAAACCCGGAGAGCCCAATATGACTTTGTTTCATAAACCCTACCCTAACCCACCAGAACCTACCTTTTTTGTAGGGTCCCTATAAATCCCATATTAGGGTTCATAATGAGAACCTACAAAAAAGTAGGTTTTGGTAGGTTAAGGTAAACCCTAAACCTCTACTTAAACCCGGAACCCTTAGGTATCTTCCACAGCTGCCGGGGTATATTCGGCTCTCTGGGGGGTTTCAGGGTTTAGGGTTTAGGGTTTAGGGTTTGGGGTTTAGGGTTTAGGGTTTAGGGTGTGATCAGGGCGCCAAAGGTCCATGGCCCCTGGCTCTTTCAAGCTGACGACGCTCGGCAGCAGCATTTAAGGCCCCAAAACAGCACATAAGACATAAGCAAAATACTTGGATAGGGATATGTATGGATATTCCTGTAAAATGGTTATGCTCATGTCCTTTCTGGGTACCGAAGCATTGCCACTTCAGTGTTTGGCGGTCTCAGGCTTTGTACAGATTCGGATGCCCTTCGACTCGACGAGAAATTCCTGCTGTTACGAGTGTAGGGTTCAGGGTTTAGGGCTTTCAGCTTAGGGTTTAGGGTTTTGGGCCAGGGATTGGGCTTTAGGGTCTTTCCTGGACCCCAACAGTATGTAGAATAATCGCCTTTGAAAGGTTTCGGGCCATTTTTTTACCCACCTTTGAGGGTTTATATAGGTGGGTAGTTCTCTGAATTAGGGTCCCTTCCCAACTATAGTACGGCACCCTTGTAAGAAGGGACCCTAAAAGGGACCTTAATTCTTCAGAGGCCTGAGCTGGAAAACTTCGCTCCTGGCGTGCCCTGAACCCCCCTAAAGCCCCCTAAAGAGCTTCCTAAACCCCCCTAAACCTTTAAACCCCTAAACCCCTCAATACCCCTAAACCTCTATATAGACCCCTAAACCCCCTAAAACCCCTCAATCCTTACAGATCCCTTGAAAGTGGAGCCCTTAAAAAAGGAAGCCCCTACTAACCCACGTACACCCTTCCCTGAACCCCCGGATCCTCAGGGTGCACCGAGTGCCGCCCTGTGCGCCGTGGCGCGGAGCTCCGCGGCCTCAACAGGACTCGGCTTCGTTTAATGAGAGATTAGGGTTTAGGGGTTTAGGGTTTATTAGGGAAAAGGGTTTAGGGGGTTAGTGGTTTAGGGGTTTAGGGTTTAGGGGGTTAGGGGTTTAGGGATTTTTAGGGTTTAGGGGTTGAGGGGTTGAGGGGTTTAGGGGTTTAGGGGTTTAGGGGTTGAGGGGTTGAGGGTTTAGGGCTTTAGGGGTTTAGGGGTTATACGGTTTAGGGTTTAGGGGTTGAGGGGTTTAGGGTTTAGAGTTTACCCATAGGCTCCATTATTAGTTCTTTTTGGGATTACCGTATAGGATCCTAAAAATGCACCATCACAAAAAGGAGCTGCCATGGGGTTTAGGGGCGGGATTCGTTTCATTTAGGGTCTAGGGTTGACAAGTTGAGCGGCACGTTCAAACAAGGGAAACCGCAGGGCTGTAAGATGAATAGTTGTTTAGGCTTCTGTATAGTCATCGTACCTTTGTGGGATTTCGTGTGGGTTCTTGCGGGGTTTCGGGCTTGGGGGCGAAAGGGGGTCTCTTGGGAGAAGAAAGCCCAGAATCCCAAAATCAAAAAGCTTTAGGGTTTAGGGCCGTTGGGCTCAAGGGTTTGGGGGCTTTAGGGGTTTAGGGGTTTAGGGCTTTAAGGTTTAGGGCTTTAGGGCTTTAGGGTTTAGGGGTTTAGGCCCCAAACCAACAAGCCCCGAAGTTCATGGATGCAGCCTCGGCCGTCTCGGAGTCGCTCTGGGGGAACACCTACCAAGGGAGAGGTGCGCTGGATGCTGTGTGATTCTGCATACTTACTTCCCAAGAAAGCCAGGGAAATAAAAGGCTAAACTGTCAGGATAGTACTAAATTATAAGAACCCAAAAAGTTTAAAGGTTGGGGTATCGGAGATCTACGTTTTGTTAAGGCCATGGGTCTTGGGGGAGGGGGTGAGCGAGTCAAGGGTTTAGGGGCTCAGGGCTTCCGGTGGCGGGCGGGGTGGGGGAAACTCCCATATGGGGTCCAAGGTTTTGCCAGGCTTCACACCGTGTTCGGTTATTCCGAACCTGACACCACCCCGGCCAGGTACCCAAACCAAAATCTGCAAAGCCCGGAACCACAGGTGACGGCTTCGTGCTCAGAAGAAGCCGTAAGCCGGATTTCAAAAAGCTATGACTTGGATACTCTAAACCCTAAACCCTAAAACCCTAAAATCCTAAATCCTAAAATCCTAAACCCTAAAACCCTCCAGCCCTGAACTCCCAACTCCTCACTTAGCCAACGGACAACCCTAAACCCTGAACCCAAAATTCTGAACGTTAAACGGTTTAGGGTTTTAGGGTTTAGGGTTCAGGGTTCAGGGTTCTAAATTCCTGAACCTTAAACCCCCAACCCGGTCAACCTCAACCCGCAGCCCAAAACTGTCATTCGCAGCCTTAAACTGATGCCCAAAATGTCCAGCGCTTCTATGGAACTGTTATGAGGCTCCCAACCCCCGGTAGAAGCCGCATAGAACTTCCATAAAACCCTAAACCCTCATACCTGAACCCCCGAAAGTAGGTAAAATCATGGCCCAAAACCCATAAAAAGGCTATTATTCTACATACTTTTGGGGTCGGTAGAAGTTTTCCAGGAACAGAGCCCTGGTTCCCGGCCTGTGTCACGGCTCGGGGTCCCACGAAAAGGCGGGGACCGGGTAAAGCCAAGGCACCTAGATGTGGAGAGAGTACAGGGTTTGTTAGAGTAGTATAGGGTTCACGCAGAAAGGTTTCTAACGGTTTGATAAGATTTTACATATAGGGGAGTTTTCTAAATTAGGGTCCCTTTTAGGGTCCTTTTCACAAGGGTGCCGTGCCATATTGGGGGCCGAAAAAGGGACCCTGCTTTAGAGAACTGCCCACAATAGGGTTGTGAGGTTCTTGTAGGGTTTACACATAAGGGTTTCGAATGGTTTGGGAGGACTGCGCAACGTCCTGAATGTTTTCGATTGTGCGGTATAGTATACTGGGGCTAGAAGGGAGATCGGCGATGCCGGGAGAGGACCGTCAAAGTTCCACCACCACCTTCTGCCATTAAGGTTTTGCGGCTTCAAATTCCTATAAGGGGTAAACATAAGGGCTCCTTTACGGGTTGAAGGTTTCGGGTGGTACTTGGAGGATCAGGGGACTTACAATAGTAAGCAAGGTGAGAAGCGAAAAGTGCCGTGATTGGCGGTCCAGGCAATTAGAACTCGAGTTACCTGGAAACCCGCTACAGGGTCTCATGATCGCTCCAGTAGTACAGTAGGATACGTCGATGTTACTCGAATGCCTCAACCCCAAAGACCCGGCACTCGTAGCCCCGAGCTTCTCAAACATTCCTGCTAGCACAAGCACGAAAAAGAGTTCAGGCAGGAACAACATAGGCCTATCGATGTCAGTGACAAATGCTGTCTAGTTGTTGAAGCGAAACTTACTTCCGCAATAAGCCCGGGAAATAAAAGGTTTTAAGAGATTAATATGCAATTAACTATGGAAAACAAGCGCGGGCCATGCTAGCGGTGACGACGCTGTATTGAGCAAACACCTAGATCATCACCATCATCAAAAACATCATCATCATCATCATCATCATCACCATCATCATCATCAGTATAACAGCGAAATGCAACCTTTCAACAAAAAACATACTGGGTTGCGGCTTCAGGGAGTCCAAAACGATTCCTGGATCGCTACCTCTACTAGGTTCCCAGTAGCCCCTGGATAATAAGGGTACCCTTTTTCTTATTATTTGGTTCTAGAAAGGAAACCCAAAAAGAAAAAGGGCAAAAGGGTACTACTGGGGAACCTAGTCTATTCATCCAAAAAGCATGCAGAAAGTGAGCAACCATGTCAAACAGTCACCCAGAAGAAGACAAATAATTACCAAACTCCCTTTAAACCCCTCACACTGAAATACTAACCCTAAACGACAGCCTAAACCCTAAACCCGAAATCAAACGGCCGCAGCAATCGCTTCCCCCTTTCATTAAACACCCCCTAATGATAAAAACACATTGGAGGCGAATCCCATCCCTGCCCTTTAAAACCTATTCTGAATTAGGGGCAGGGTTTCAAGGCTCTAAAGACCCTGAGCAAGAGCAGCAGCAAGAGCAAAGCAAGAGCAAGAGCGGGAGTAAGAGCAAGAGCAGGAGCAGAAGCGGGAGCAACAGCAAAAGCAGCAGGAGCAGGCGCAAGAGACGCAGAAGCAGGAGCAAAAGCTAGCGCGGGAGCAAGAGCCAGAGCAAGAGCCAGAGAAGGAGCAAGAGCACGACCCATCAAAGGTGGCAGTAGAGATAAAAAGACCCCCTAGTAATGAAAATACTTTCCTAGTTTTCCCAAATCCTGCGCCCAAAACCTCTAAACCCTAAACCTCCAGACTCTAAACCCTTATAGATCCCTTTAACTTACTTGCCCAATAAGCCAGGGAAACAAAAGGTTAAACTTTCAGATTACTATTACACTATACGAACCCAAAAAGCTTAAAATAGTTGGGTCTTGGAGAACTAAGTTGATGGACCCCTTAAAGGAACCCTTAAACCCTAAACCCGAAACCCTAAACCCTCAAATCCTGAACCCTAAACCCTAAACCCTAATTCCCTAAACCCTAAACCCTAGACCCTTAAAGGAAACCCCAGCAATTTCGGCCCCGGAGCCCAGCAGGACGAGCACTGACCCTTCGCAGCACGCTTTGGGCCAGGCTCCTCGCCGGGCTAAGGATCTCAGGGATAAGCTGCTTGGGTTTCAGGGTTTAGGGTTTAGGGTATAACCTAAACCCCCAAAAGTAGGTAAGATAATGGCCCGCAACCCATAAAGGTCTATTATTCGACATACTCCCTGGTTCTCAGAAAGGGAATGGGGGAATGGATCCCTATGGTAGTCCCTTAAGGTCCCCTATAGCAGTCCCACAAGCCCATTCCTCCATTCCGTACTAAGAACCAGTCAGCAGAAGCTCTGTGGGTTCCCCAAAGAACCCAATACACCCTAATTAAGGAATGTATCTTAAAATCATAGGGGCCTTATTATTCTGATTTAAGGTATATCCCTTAATTCAGGGGTATTGGGTTCTTTGGGTTTCAGGGTTTAGGGCTTAGGGTTTAGGATTGAAGGTTTAGGGTTTAGGGGTTTCTGGGTTTAGGTAGGTTTTCGGGTTTTGGGAGTAGGAGTTTCAGGATTAAAGGTTTAGGGCCTAGGGCAGTTGCGTACTGCCCCCAATACAGTAACAGTCCATAACAGGGCTACGATTCATAAGGGTCTTATATATCCATATTATGAAGAGTACTCAACTGTTACTGAGTGGGGGCAGTATCTAACCTAAACCCCAAACCCCTAAACCCTCAACCCTAAACCCCAAACCCCTAAACCCTAAACCCTAGACCCCAAACCCTAAACCCCAGTATCCAAGGCTACTTAATTAAGCTCTCGCCCTGAAGGGCTTCGGCTTAAGGTCTCAGGCTGAGGGCGTTTGGGGTTTATGCGTTGAGGGTTTGTGCGTTGAGGGTGCAGGGTTCATGCGTTTAGGGTTTATGCGTTTAGGGTTTGTGGGTTTCGGGTTTAGGGTTTAGGGTTTATGCGGTTAGGGTTTAGGGTTTAAGGTTCATACAGGGTACCGAGGTAGGTAACTAGAATTACGTGTCTAGAACCAAAGCCTAGCCTTTGAGAGTATATTGGGACTACGTTGGGACTAGAGTACCCCCCAAAAAAACGCTTAAAGGTTACCCACTCTACTGCTGTGTATAACAGCATAACAGCATGACAGCCACTCCGGACTCCCCAGACTGCTGCAGAATCCCACGACAGCGACAGCTACAAGCCCAGCTAAAGCCCATAAGCCCTAAACCCTATAAACCCTATAAGACCTACAAGCCCTGCAAGCCCTAAACCCTAAGTCCAACGAGGAGCATCACCGAGTCATGCGGAAGAGGCTTCAGGGCGTGTTCTACTACGTGACAGAAGCCGCTTGGAGGTTGAGGCATTCAGGCTTAGGGTTTGGGACCCTGAGAAGAGAAGCCAAGGCGCTGATCCAGAAGACCTAAGGCGCTAAACCCTACACCCTATCACACCGCAACAACGCCCCCTAACCCCTAAGAACCTTCAAACCCCAAAACCCTTAACCCCAAACCCTACAAAGCTGAAAAGCCCTGAACCCTAAACCCCTCAACCCCTAAGCCCCAACCCCCGAACCCCTAAACCCTAAAGAACCCCCCAAAATCCCCGAACCCTAAACCCTAAGAACCCCCCAAAACCCCTAAACCCCAAACCCTGCCCCTTCCCATCAAGAGCCTCGGACCCAAACCCGACAGCTCGATACGATAGATCCCTACACCCGTTAAAGAAACCCTTCAAAGGAGCCCTTTAACACACCCTTAAGGAGGGTTTAGGCTTTGGGGTTTTAGGGTTTAGGGTTTTGGGGTTTAGGGTTCTGGGTTTAGGGTTAAGGCTAAGGGAACCTTCAAAGGAACCCCTTTAAAGGAACCCTCAACGGAACCCTTGAAAGCACGAGCCCCCAAAAGGAACCCCTGCGATGAATCCTTGAACCCGAACTTAAACCCTTTAAACCCCTAAACCCTTAAACCCCTAAACCCTAAAATCCCTAAACCCCTAACCCCTAAACCCCTAAACCCCCTAAACCCCTAAAACCCTCTTAAAAAAACCTAAGAAAAACCCTAAACCTCTAAACCCGAAGCCCTAGAACCCAACACCCCCCCCCAAAAAAAAACCTTTAAAGTACGCTCGCCTGCGACACGCCGGTCCATGGAAGCCCAGGCCGACCCCGTTGGGTCGCAAAGCAGTGCCTTCTTCGCGTCAAGACTTGTAGGGCTTAGGATTTGGAGTTTATGATTTAGGGTTTAGGGGTATAGGGTTTAGGGGTATAGGGTTTAGGTGTTCAGGGTTTAGGGCTTAAGGTTTAGGGTTTAGGGGAGTTTACCCTACCTGGACCCTAAAGAACCTAAATTTAGGGTTAGGGTTCCTTATGATGAATTCTTTAAAGCTATTTAAGGGTAAGGTAATGCCCTAGACCCCAAACCCTAAACCGTAGGGTTTAGGGTTTAGGGGTTCAGGGTTTACCTGCACCTACCAAAACCGCACGTTTATGTAGGTTCTTATCATGAACTGTAACATGGGGCTTATTTCGGGACCCTACCAAAAAAGCAGGTTTCTGGTGGGTTAAGGTAGGGCCTGGGTCTTGTGGTTCCATATAAACTGCAGCTTGAAACGTATTGGGAAGAAGCTCTTTGCCCATGATCCCATGTTCGTCGCACCCTGAACCCTAAACCCCTGCCCTACATTCTAAAACGTGGTAAGGTCCGGCATCTCTCGGAAACTGCTGTGCAAGATTCTTCAGAGAAGCTCTGACACCCTAAAAGCTCAGAAGAACCTGAAGCCATGGGCCCTAGAATTGAACCCCCAAACCGCCCTAGAATCCTACTAAAGCTCGCCAACCCCTACGTACGGCTTTGGCGTTGGGGATTCTCGGTTTAGGGTTGAGGATTCAGGACACGAAACCGATGATATGAATCCGGCATGACCCATAATAAGGAATATACCATGATTCCCATAGTTTATGGTCCTTAATATTAGTGCAGGATTTTTCTCATCAACAGTAGTCTGGGCAGCCGGAAGCCCCCCGAAGTGCGCACCTCCACTTCGCCGGCTAGAACCTGCTTCCGTGGGGCTTAGGTTATAGGGTTTAGGGTTTTGGGTTTAGGGTTTAGGGTCTTTTGCCGCGTTGAGGGTGGCCAGGACCGAGAGATAGGGCTCAGGGCTCAGAATTTAAGATTCGGGGGTGAGGATTAAGGATTTAAGTGTAACAGTTTTTGGTGATTGGAACCCAAAGCCCGGCACCTTAAACCTTATAACCCTTATAAACCCCACAAACCAAAAACCGAAACCTGAAACCCGAAACCCTAAATCCATCCCAAGACCCGAAACCCTACACCCAAAAGTTTTAGACTTAGTTCGGGCTTACCTGAACCCCAAAAACCCTACCTTTTTAAGGACTTATATACAGCAACTATAATAAGGAACCCCCAAAAAGCAGGTTATTTGGGGTCCAGGTAGCGTTTAGGACCTAGGGTTTAGGGTCTATGTGGCCCTGAATCCAGAACCCAGAATCCAAAACGGGCCGCCACAAACCACCTGCTTTTCCATGCCGCGCTGTTGGAGCAGCTAGTGTATTCTACTTGCACAGAGCTACACACGAAGATTATGTAGCAGAGGAGCCTGAATGATTCAACAAGTCTTTGGGGTTTGGGGTTTAGGGTTTAGGGCTTAGGGTTTAGGGTTAGGGCTTAGGGTTTAGGGTTTAGGGTCTTCACACCCCGAGATTCATGAAGCGATCCAGGTCGTCCGAAGGCCCAGTACTACGGGATCCCTGTTCAAAGAAAATACAAAAATGGAGCGAGGGATTTTCCGTTCGGCTCCTGCATTAGCTATGGCATACTCTCGGCAACGAACCCCGAATCCTAAAACCTACCCCAAGGGAACTAAGAATTGAATTGGGTTTCGGGGCCATCAAACAGCAGACGTCTCTAGGGACTCCACAACAATACTGCTGCTCATTTGCGGTTTGCAATCCTTGAATTAGTGTACAAGCCCCATAAAGCCCACATAAAGCCCTATAAATTCTTACACACAAACCCTAGAGTATTCAGAGGTTTACAATCTTGGAGCCTCAACTGTCCGCACCAGCACCAGCAGGCAGCAACGTTGCGGTACATCTGCGATTGAGGGATCAGAGTACTTTCATACTTTTTGTATTTGGCTTCTAAGGTTCATAGGTTCATAAAGGTTCGTAGGTTCGTTGAGGGTTTAGGGCCTTTAGGTCTATATAGGGGTTGGGATTTGGTGTTCTGCCATGCTCTCTCCTAGACACGAAGTAGCTTCCGAAGCCATCTGGCTACGGAGTGCAGAAGTCCGGGGTGCGTTGTTTTCCGGGAACTCCAAAGGGCGGCGCGCGCCTGGGGTCCACGTACCTAAAAGCGCCGAACAAGCGTAATTTTGCAAGCAGCTACAAGGTTTTTCGTGAATTCAGCGACCATTTTTTCGGAAACTTACTGCTTCTAAACACCATGGACTCCTGAATCCTAAGTCCTAGCCCTAAGCCCTAAACCCTACATCTTAGACACAGAGACCTTCATGTAAACGGGTTGTGGAGACGCTTGGTTGCCGACCCTTGTACCCAGAGATACCCAATACACCTGAATTAAGGAACATACCTTAAACTATAGGGGCCTTATGATTATGGTTTAAGGTATGTTCCTTAATTGAGGGTATTGGGCTCTCTGGGTGCCCTCAACTCGGGGTATATGGCTCCCAAATACTGGGCATTTAGGGCCTGGTGGAGGGTAGGTGGAGGTTCTAGGAAAAAAGTCCGGAAAAAAGTCCAGAATTTGAAGCCATACGTTCCCCACATGCAACGTGGCGAAAGAATGTACATTGGCAAACTCTAAACCCTAAACCCTGAAAAAAAGGGAGAGCAAACTCCCTCATGCGGGCCGTCAGTTAGTGTCCGCAAGGATGCGATGGTTTGACGACCAGGCAGAGAGCCGTCACCTGGGCACAGAGAGGAATTTCGGTAGTCCCCTAGATTCGGGTCTTTATAAAAAGCGCCCTAACTGACCCTAATCTAAAGAAGGACCCATTTAGAGTTCCATGCTAGTTGCGCACCCGACGGCTCCTGCCTAAGTATTGCGATTGCCGGTCTACTTGTAATGTCTAACTCCTACGAAGTCCTACGACTTGCAGAACCTCGCTCTTCTAGAGATGACCACTCTGGTCTCAACTCAGACCTATGCCCAGCGAGATTCGGAAAGCAGTGACGCTCCCTCTGCTGGACAGAGCCCCCAACCGAAGACTCCTTCTGTGGCGCCAAGCCGCGGTGTTGGCCAAGAGTGAAGACATCGAAAGGCAGCTGCAGGTGCTTCCTGGGGGCAAAGTGAAAGAGGAAGCTGAACCCTAAAACCGAAACCTTAAGCCTTAACCCTAAACCCGAAACCTTAACCCCCTAAACCCTAAACCCGAAACCTTAACCCCTAAACCCTAAACCCTCATCAACCGTCGTCGTCGTCGCCGTCGAAGCCTCGAACATTCATCCACTCCCTCAGCTCCGGAAGATGAGACTTGGGCTGGCACCTTCCCGTGTTGGGGGGGCTGCGATTTGGGTTTAGGGTGAAGGTTTTTCGGGGTTTTGGGGTTTTAAGGTTTGGGGTTTAGGGTTTATGGTTTAGGGGCTTTGGGTTTAGTAAGATTTGGGGTTTAGGGGCAAGGGCTGCGATTTAGGATTTTCGTTCCGATTGAAACCCCCTGAATCCCAAAGCTTCAGCTGAGGCAAGTGACAGCGCACGCAGCCAGGCGAGATTATCGACCCAGTCGATCTTGCCTGCCACACCTCTCCGTTTAGGGCTAGGGTTTAGGGTTGTGGTTGGGCTTGGCCTGTGAAGCAGGTGTGAAGCCTCAAGGGTGTAATACACGGGCCTTAATAATTAGAATGGGGTTTCGGGGTATAATACACTATCTATAATTACCACAAGGAACCCCCAGAACCCTATTCTAACTATTAAGGCTCCTACATTCGAGTTGAGGGTTCTGGAGAACTGAGGTTCCCCAAAAGATTCGGGTCTAGGCCCCCCAAGGCTCTTCGTGGGCATAGCTTACCTGGAATTTAAAGAACCTACCTTTTTAGGGTTCCTTACTATGATTTCTTTATATAAGTCCTTAAAAAGGTAGTTTTTTGGGGGTTAAGGTAGGGTTCAAGAGCATTCAGACCATCCTCTTTTTTGGGGGCCGGGCTCAAGTCCTAGCATGTTTGGTGCGAGCACAGCCGAAAGAAATGTGGGATGACAGCCTTCTTGACCGAATTCCCGTAGCCTCCTAAACCTCATAGGCTGAATCAGCTGAGAGCAACATTGAAGGCCTGAAGTGTGGGGGGTTTCGGAGTGTAGAATCCCTGACCTCTCTAGCTTGAAGCATGTAGCTACTCAAAACAACCACGTTTCACCGAAAAGTGCTGCACTGCACTGGTGGAGTGCTTCCTGCTCCTCCTCATGCTCTTCCTCTTGCTAGCACTATAGTTTCTACTCCTCCTCATCCTACTCTGTGCTTGCGTAAGCAAAGTCAAGATCAGGGCAAAGACGGAAAACTGTAAGAAGAAGGGTGACAACCCTGAAAAGTACATGCCACTAGTATGGACATCAAAACATGCTACAAACAATCTCTAGCCGTCACCATCTACCCTAAAATCTTCGTTCTGCTAAGACCTGTGCAAGGATTCCGGATGGCAGTCACAGATCAGAATCTGATGGTGAATAACTTCTATTTCTTCCAAGTCAATCTCAACATATTCTCGTTAGCATGTAGGCTCGTTCTCGTGTGTGTGTGTGTGTGTTTTTGTGTGTGTGTTTTTGTGTGTGTGTGTTTTTGTGTGTGTGTGTGTGTTTGTGTGTGTGTGTGTGTTTTTGTGTGTGTGTGTTTTTTTTGTGTGT
>CAJNJA010004948.1:0-18013 GCA_905231915.1 Symbiodinium necroappetens
CTCTCTCTCTCTCTCTCTCTCGGCTATTTCAAGGACACAATCGCCGTGCAGCTAGAAATCGACGACTCTGCGGGCTCCACCGGCAGTTTTTTGGCGATCAAGGCACGTACGATGGATGGTCGCGAGTTCGCACAAGTGACGTTGGATGCCAGCAAGACACTCGTGCGCACACTTGTCGATGAGTTAGCCTCAAAGTATCCCTGCTCGCCCCTCGCGATGCGCCTGGTGCTGCCAAGTGGCGCCTGCATCGATGCTCTCGAAACTGCCGGCAAGTCTTTAGCAGCCGCTTTGGCATGAAGGCGAAGACGATCCGATCAGGCGCCTAAGCACGCCATCCGTTTCTGGAGGTCAAGCAGCACTCCTTTCCGATCACTTGTTTTGTTTGCCTGTCCTTATTGAGCAAGGCTCACAGTCCGATTTTGGCTAGCAATCCCAGGCTGTGGGTCAACCAGCATTCACATCCATCGTCAGTACTTGGCTGAGGAGCGGTTTTGGTCAAAGAACGGCATGCTTCCAGACTCTTTCGGGTGCGGGCGCCGCGAATGCGGAGGTGTCCAGAGCGAGGCACGGCTAGGCTAGGCATCCAAACTTTGACCCTACCACAGAGTCCATGGCAGGCACCGCATGTTGCAGTGAGGTATCCCACATCACAAAAGTTTCCAAGCCACTCAGGAACTAGCAACTAGAAGCGCCGAATAGGTGCTTCGACATCAGGCACAGCTCCACGCGACAATGGCCTCAGAGCTGAATCCTGGGAGCTTGCCGAAACCCTAGTCAAGCCTTAACCGAAAGCCGTAAACGTTGCAAGTTGTAAACCCTATGAGCCTTCTGAGCCAGAAGCCCAAAGCGTACAAGCTTAAAGCCTGAAGCCTACCCTTAACACCGCAAGCCCTATCCCGAGACCCGAAACTGAAAGACTCCAACCCTTCAACCATAAGCATAAACTCTAAACCCAAGCTTTGCGACACTGAGCACCCAAACCCTGAAGCAAAAATGCTCTGTGAGGCCGCATGTCGACAGGCTGCTGCTGAGAAGTGCGGCGAATGGATGGCACAGGCCTGGATTGGGTGGTTTTACGCTTCGGGCTTGCGGGTTTAGTTTTGATGATTCAGGGTTTAAATTTAGGTTTCGCGGTTTTGGGTTAGGGTTCGGGGTTTGGAGTTTCGGGATTAAGATTTGGACTTCAGAGTTTCAGGCTCGGGGTTAAGGCTTAGTTTTCAAGGCTCAGGCTGCGGGTTTGGGTTCAGACAGCCGTGGTTCCAGTCTTGAGGTCACGGCAAAGTTTGCTTTGAGGTTTGTTGTTTGCCAGCCAGCGGGTGATTGGATTACAGTTTGTTTACAGCTCAGAGCTTACATTATTGTCCTGATCCGATAAATTAGGCTGTTTGATTCCGAGACATCAAGACCAGGCCCCGAAAACATCGAACACCAAAATCTGCGGCTTTTCGTGCTTCGGCTTCAGGATCCGGGGCTTAATCTTAGATTGCCTTGAGTGTTTGCAAGTTTAAGGACGCCCTATACTTAAAGTCAGCATCATCCTCGAAAGTCTTCAAACCGGGGATTCCGATGTCGGCCCCTAAACCCTGCATACCCTAAGCCCCTTAACTGGGCCTTGAGGGTCAAACGACGCTTGAGAGCCGGGCCCCTTCTGTCCTGAAGCTAAACTTCCAGCCTGGTCATTCAGCCGTTTTAGGTCTTTCAGGTTTATCAAACTCCTTCCGGATTCTTGCTTCATTCTTCAGGTTCGTCCCAAGTCGCTGCACGAAACAGTCGAAGCTCTGAGGTCGTCCCTCTACTCTCTGGACGCGCCTTGTGGGAGGATCGCTGGAAGCCCAGGGGTTTTCTTTGCTTCTTTGTGGATAAGGATGCAAAGCGAGGCTTGTATGCTTTTTATGTACCCTTTTACATTGGTTCTAGGTTGAAAGGTTTAGTTGGGTTTCTTTACTGTGTGTCACTTCCTCGGGTATTCCAGACGTGCTTGGGCTGCGTTTGATCATCGAATTGCGGGGACTTTGCTTAAGCACTGGACAGTAGGAACATTGTAGTGCGGCGTTTCATGTTGATGGGACCCGGCCTAGGCTCCGAGAATCCCTATACCCTTTCTCCTGGCCGTCCCACACACCGGTCGGGGCCAGAGGTTTAGGTCTAGCTGCTTAGACGTAGTTTTAACTAGCTTAAGGGCGCTTGTAAGTCGACTTAGCCAACTTCTACAGTATCTGCTCAACATGAGAAAAGACGCAGCTGCTGTAGCTGCACTTGTAAGCCGATGTTAAGCTGAAAGGCCTAGAATGCCAGCACATCATTTTTGTTGGCCCCAAGCCGTAGATCTTAGACCGTAAACCGCCTCAGCACCCGACTTTAGGTCTTGTGGTCAGTGCTGTCAGAAGCGTGAGCCGGAGACGCTTGGCGATGAGGATTTGCTGGCAGCTCAGAGCTCGTGGAGGAGCTTGGAGTGCAATCAGGGTTTTTTTACGGCTTTTACGGTCGTCAAGTCTAGGGCTCGAGGGTTTAGGCTTTAGAGTTTGGGGTGTGCTGAGCTGAGACTTTGGGTTTTAAGCAGGCTTGTCTTTACGACTTTACGACATACAGTGGTGCCTGCCGGCCATTCACAGATACGAACGACCACACAGGCAGACATGCATTCATGCGGACGCACGCAGCACGCACAGCCAAAGAGATACATATGTAAACATCTATTTCCACACACATACCCACTTTGCATGAACGGATGCACTGATGTTGGACGGTCTTTTCTAGGCTTTTTTTTGCTTCTGCAGTTTGGGGAAAGATTCGGTGGTACTCGGAAAGATGCACGATTGTTTTGATTCTCTGGGGAAAAGCGTTTCAGCATTTTGTGCTGGCTTTTAGAACAAACCTCAAGGCCACGACTCCAGACCTTAAACCCGCTGAGCAGGACACCGTAAACAGCAGAGACTCTTGAACACTGCCACGGACACTACCAGCCAGCAACTTTAAAGAACAACACTACCTTCCTGACTGTGTGACTCTGATAGATTGTGCAAGGTCTCCGAAGTTTGTCGAAGGTTTTGATGAGACTTGGTATGTTTGGAAAGTGTTCGAGAATGTTAGGTATGGTTCCGAAGCCTGATGTGTCTTGTCGCAGGGTGTTGTGCTAAGTATTTTCATTATGCTCGAACCCGACGAGAAAGAAAGAACGGCGCTGGAGGCGCCTGCTTTGCCTGTGTGCCTCGAAGAGCCCAGGCCATCGCAGATCGTTGACTGCGCGGATGACGAGCTTTTAAAACGCATTTTGGCCGACATTATAGAGTTGCTGGTACCGCTTCTCGGGCTTCCTGCGGCTTCAAGCCTTTAAATGGGCTTCTAGTCCTTGCAGCCATTGAGTCTTGCGTAAACCGGCCATCGCAGTTCCATTTCGGGTTACCCTTGCTTCCTTCTAAGGTCTAGAGGTATAGCGACTCTGCAGTGGTTCCCTCTACCCTACCTGCAGCCACGACCTAGAAGGAAAACACTACGCCCCATACCGGGATCTCGGTATATGATATGCTAAGCTCTGTCGCTGCGACTCATCTGTGCTGCAAGGCAACTTGCTTCTTGTTCTCCTGAGGCACTTCGCCGAGTAGCAGCAAGCGAAGTACCAAGGCAGGTGATGGAGGAAATCTAAATCCTCGACTCAGCATACTATGGTGAGGTGTTAAGGGTTTCAGGGAATATGTGGGTTTTTGGGTGTTGTTAGAGCTGCTGCCCGCTGTTGAAGATGGTGCTACCGCATAGGGGCATTAAGTGCATTGAACCCCGAGCCCCACTTGGTGTACAGCACTAGGTGATTTGCGCTTGCAGTGCTGCAGGTAATGAGGGTCTAAACCAAAAAGCCCTCTACCTTAACATAACCCGTACTAAACCCTTATAAGTGCTCATGTTCTACCCCCTTATAGAACCCTGTTCAAGTCTTGTCAACTTTGTATCTTTTGACCTTCATAAATACCCGAAGCCGGGACCGAAGCCCTAAAATCCTGCAAGGAAGGATCTTGGGATCTGACTCCAAGCCTCTTTTCCGCTGAGATCCCTTACGGCCTGGAGTTGTCTTTTGTTTGGGGTTCAGGGGTTGGGGCCGCCTTGCACTTCGTCAGAGTGTGTGGGTGCGTCGCTGCCTCTCTCTCTCCCTCTCTCTCTCTGCGTCCGCGTGCGTACATGGCAAATGTGAGTGTACATGCACATGACATCTGGTGGGTACATGCGTACTGCGTGTTCATTTGATTAGGTACGCTTCTTTCGCAAGTGTAAATCGTCGAAAGGCTGAAGTTTAGCATCCGGGATTGAGATTCGAAGTTGCAGCTTGTCCAACACGTGGATTTGGGTCTAGGTGTGCAGCCTTGAACCGTATAGATCCCCATTTTCCTCCATTCCACATCCGAATATACCCGAAACAGATAGGAGAATCGAGTGCGAAGAGTCATGAAACAAGGACAAGGCAAAACTAGTCAGACAACATGCGCGAGCCATTTCAGAACCATGGTGAGACTACTGCTGTCCATGCTTTTCCAGCCGATGCTACGATGGCCCCAAACCAGAAACCGCCAGGGATACGAGGAGCCCGCCAACCAGAACCTCAAAGAGCGAGCCTCCCAGTATCTTCGGTTCAGGGCTCAAGGTGCAATTCTAGGCTTGGGCCCGGATTCAGGCTGTCGCAGTTTAGGATTTTCGGCTCTGAAGTCCCGATGTGCGTCCAAGATGATGAGAGATTCATAGCATTAAACCCGTAGTGCCTTGCAAGCTTCAAGTTCCACTCCGCACCCAAAGGAGCACTGTTGTCTTCTGTTCGCCCCGTGTATGGAGAAACAAAAAGTTACTTCTTGCACGATCTTCGAGGGGTTTTGGAAGAGAGGCCTCTGCGATCGTGCGACATGCCGCAGGCAGCATTCCGAACAGAGCCGAAATTCCCAGAGTCAGCCGATGATCACCAGAACATCCGACAAGAGCGAAAAGTCATCGTTTGTGGCTTGGTTCTCCTCTTGGTATGTTTCTTCTATGTCTTAGTCTGTATCATGATAGTGCCTTTATTCTGAAATGTTCGTCTGTATTCTGCTAGAACAAGTTTGAACGATGTAGTGCTTCGAGGTTCAGGGTTTGGGACTTGGACCAGCTAGATGGTCAGGCTTAACATTCGGATGCAGTTGCAACCCGACTTGCTAATCTCCACCGTCCGCTGTAGCTGCTATATGAGCTTTTACAAGCCCTTGTTTTGGAGGGTTGTTTAGCCACAACCGAGAGGCAGGCCCAAAGCCTTAAAGCCTTCCGCAGCCTTGAACCCTCGACCCACGAGCAGAAGAGTGGAGTGAGAGGTTGCGGGAATATTTAAGGGGGTTAGGGCTTTCAGGTTTCGGGATGCGGGCATTTGACCAAGAATTCCAAAGAAGCCCTCATCAGGTACACGCGACCAAACCCTTGTGAGCCCCATAAGGCTGTCAGCAAATGCAGTGCAGCTCCATCACTTCCCAAAGTTTAAGGCTGTCTCGACGTTGGACCGATACATCGTTGAACACAGAGACTGCAGTGCGCCACTCAGGAGTTTAGGTGTGGATCTTACGCCCACAGCCGCGGGATCTCCAGTGAGCATACGTATAACCATAGCTACGGAAGCTTACTGTAACAGGCACAGAGCTCCGGTCTAGTTCGTCGGCGCCCTACATCTCCCACCTTGTTCCCTTTTCATCTTTGCATCAGGTGGGGTGCCTGTTTGGATTTCCATTCTTCGGAGCCTCCCCTTCTAAGCCCGAAGACCTAGGGTCCTAATCCTCTCAACCCTACAATACACCCCACCCAAAGCCCCAATCGCGCAGCCTTCAGCCCGATACTCCGAAGCATTTCAAATTTTGAGACTTTTCCTGCCTTGAACTCGAAGACAAAGTGGGAAAGCTAGAGTCATAGCCTGCTTGGCTTCAGAGTGGAGGGTTTAGGGGCACGGTTTCACGGGGCTTCTTGCTTATAAGGCTAGATGTTCGATGTTCGTTCATGGATGTTCATGGAAGTCAGGATTTGCAACAGACAAGATGGCGCAGTGAAGATGCAGCAGCGACAGACTGTGCATTTGGCTGAAGCCATTTTGGCTCAAGTTTAACCAGCCTGCTTGCAGAGAGTGGCTAGGCCAGTGCAATGACCAGTGACACGATGCAGCTTTGTGATGACATGAATGTTGCGGATCGTGTGGACCAGATCATGAGCCTTGAGCCTGTCATTGACAAGACTGCGCAGACTGTCTCTCTGCAAGACTCTTTCACTGACTTGTGTAGTGTGGCACATGGGACGAACCTGGCAGCTGCTTGTTCAGCCTTACGCAATACGAACGGGCAGTTAGTTCCTGTCAGTGTACTTGGGCAACTGCGGGCTTCCGGGGCAACGCCAGAGCAGTATCTTGGGCATGCGTTTTGGCTTATTGTCGGTGGACAACCCTGGGCTGCTGGCAGTGTGGCTGTGTGCGTTGGTGCTCTGGCCATGCATCTTTGCGGTGATCTGGCTGCATGTTTCTGTGGTCTGGCTGCTTGTGCATGCCTTGGCCTAGTGCGAAACCCACTCAGGGATGTGGTCTTCGCAGCAGATGTCTTACACTTTGGGGTAAAGGCCCTTGAAACAGCCGAGCGCTACTCTCACTCAGAGGCAGGAATGATATTCAAACTCGACAGTTCACGATCGGTCCGTAGGTCCGAGGCATCATTAATTCCTGCCATCCTGATTGGGGAGCTTGTGGACCCTCGAGGTAAAGGTGCAGCACTGAACAAGCAGTTTCAGAATCCGACAGACGAGACTGTAAAATCCATTCCAGTCGGGAACCCGCTGTACGGGAAAACAGTTGAGGAGATCAAGGAAGAATTTGCGGACCAGGTCATTGGGGAGCGACTCAAAATTCGTGGAATCTTTGTAGCTCACCCAACGAACGCTGAACAAGATCCAAGTCTGCTGGAATTGGTGAAGGAGTTGGTTCGAAGGATCGCCTTGGAGCAGAGGTGTGACTACTCTGACATCCATGTGGGCTTGTTGCGCAAAGAGGTCGCGACGTTTAAGGAGGCGCTTTCAGGGCATCGAGCGGTGACAAGGAGCGACATCCAGCTGTATTTGTTCGGTGGCTAGTGTCGTCTCTGCGTTTTTGACACTGTAATGACGCGGAGAGATTGAAGAACCACTATGCATGTAGTCGTAAGAAGTCACTTACTTCAATTGTTCCACCATGGAAAACCTCTGTCTATTGAGGTAATGTGCCGGGCTCTGTGCCCTTTCTGCATATAGTTGCTGGGCTTTGCGCCCTCTGTGAACTCTCAGGATGCTCGAGAGGAGAGTGGGCAAAACAGACTGTGTGGAAGGCGTCGTGTCTAGATGTAGACACCGAAGCATTCCTGAACCACCAACCTTATTTACCGCCCCAGTCCAAGCTGCGATTCGAAACGTGCACTCCGAATTCGGCAGTCTGCTGGTATTCAAGTCATGTGGAAACGAAAGTGACATCATTGAAATCACGGTGGTGCTAGACGAGGCAATGTCGTGACGTCGTGCGATCGTGATGGCATTCTGCCACAGTGAAATGTGGTTTTCATGACCCAAGCCGGATGGACGAGCAGACTGCAACATGACACTTGTATACTTGTACCTACATGCTTTGCATTGGCAATAAGCTGATGGTACTCGTGTTCGTGAACAAAACCAGCAGCAGCAGCAGCAGTCGCGACTGCGCCAGGAATTAGGAGCTAGAGGCATAGCACTGGCTCGAAGTAGTCGTGATGGTGCAGGTGTTGGAGGTCAGAAGCAGCAACTTTAGGAGCCGTAAGAGTAGTATCAAAATCAGCAGTCGTGCTAGTCAGAATAGTAACCGTAAGAGCCGTCGTCTTCATATTTCTACGGCAGTTGCCCGTTAGTCTGTTGCTGTAGTTGCATGGTACTTGTACTCTTGCTCGGTGTTTCTGATCCGGACGTTGATCCTAGAGTGCATCTTGTACCCCTTGCCTAAGGGCTTTGATCGTTTGTAAAGGTTCGAGTCCTCTTTGCCTCCTTGAGCACCTGCTCTTGCTGATGAAGTATGGGCACAAGAGGTCATTTGCATGAAGCACCCCTGAACCCAAGGACCCAGTCATGTCGGGTTTAAGGTTTAGGGTTTAGGATGGCCTTGCATATCCGCTATTCGGCCCCAATCCTCGGACACTCATGCAGCTGCAGGACAAAAGTTACGGCTTGTCCTTGAATGAGTTTATAGCCGGGACCCCGGTGAGACGTGTGCCAGGATCTATAGAGCGCCTCATACACCTTAAAGCAAGCCCTGCATGAGGTCTGGGGCTATGTGGGTTTGTGGAATTGAGATTTGGGGTCCACAGTTTGTTGGGTTTTGAGACTTCCGGAGTAAGGGTTGAGGTGTTTTTGAACATATAGGCTTTGAGCTCGCCGGGCTTGCAAGTGCAGGATGGCAATCAGGCCTCATGCCTGAACAGCAAGCTCTATTGCAGGATGGGCTTTCAACGGCGAAGTTCATCAATGCCTCTATCCCCGGGGTCCAGAGTACGTCCGATGCACTGGAGTGCATGGAACGTAATTCTACACGGCCTGAAGAGGCACGATTAAGTCGTGCAGGTTTTCTGCGACACGAAGCCCCGAACTCTGATGAGGTCTTGAACTTGAACATCACATTCCCCATCACATTAAACAGGATAGTGGTTCTAGGTGGCAGCAGTGGTCACGTTTGCTCGTTTTCTGCCAACACCGACATCAGCTCTCTCTCTCTCTCTCTCTTGTGCTTTGATTCACTGATCGCTATGTTCAACGACATCATAGCATCCGCGTCAGTACCGTTGCTTTACTATGCGGGCTCCCAAACCCCACGCTCAGATCAAAGCTGAGACATGCTACAGTAGAGTTCTGAATTTAGCATTCTCGTATATTCCGTACATAACTATATAGCTGTGTGCCTCAAAGCCATAGTCTGACTCACAACAAGGCCGTACATAGACAAGCATTGGATTCCAGGTGGTCCATCGCGCCAAGCGGAACCTCACGAAGGCCCACTGCAGGTCTTTGGGATTCCGCTTCGGGTTGGCGGGGCCGGGATCCGTTGCGCGGGTTTTCAGGACCCAAATTCTTTTTCGAAGGTAAAAATTACCTGGGTCCGCAAAACTAAGTCAAGCGCGGAGACAGGCCCCTACTGTAAACTCCTCGTCTCAAGCAGAATGCCGGAACCCACGAGTGCAAAACCTTCCGAATACCCTACAGCCCTAGAGGCTGTCGCTGCCAGCGATGCTCCGACTGGCTGGGTGAGAGCCACAGTTCCGACTCTGCGCACGTTCACTCCTCTGGGCACTGTTGTATAGAAGCAGTTTTTGAGTGCCTGCCTGTATGCTGCAAGCATACATACAGGCTTTTACAGACCTATTGGCATGCAAACATACAGCCTTACACATACGGGCGTACAGACATACAGACATACACGTACATGTGCACTGCGCACATGAACACACACACACAAGCACACAGAAGCATGCACAATGACACACATACTCCGGTGCATGCGCATGCACATGCACATACAGTCAGACAACGTGAAATATGCACCTGCATTCATACAAGCATTCATGTGTTCCCAAATTACCTATACATGCAAACAGCCCTGGACATCGGTACTTAATCGGTGTCGGTTTTTGTTTGTGTGCGTGTGTGTATGTTTATGTTCCTGCCGGCCTCTGTTTCGCGAAGGTCATCGTGCATGTCTGCGTGTATGCATGTACATGTTTGTCTCTGTCTTGAGCATGCTTTCTCGCTGCTTGCCTGCACAGTTGGTTTCCTGGTATGCTCGCGTTTCGAACTTGTAGAAGAAAGCATCGCGTCCTACTCTTTGCAGCATGACAGAAAACGCTTGCAGCTGAGTGTGCAATCAGTAGTATTGAATTGTCACTTCCGGCATTCGCGGTGCTAATGACAGGCACAACTGTCACTACCACCATCATCGCGCTCGTTGCGCGTCGTCCGCGAAATCCCGATGGTCATCACTCTCACAATTTTCATTTTCATCATCGTGGAGTATCATCGGTTTCGTCCATGATGCTCTGATCATGAAGCGCATCGTAGTCACTGCTCCATCACGTCACGTTCGATCAGACCAGGGCTCCCTAGCTGAGGGCTCTTCGTCCTTGATTTTAAGGTCGCCCCCGAATTTCCCCCACCGCCCCTGGGTCTCGCAACTCCCCGAACATCGTGAGCCCTGAAAGCCTGAAATCGTACAGTTCCAAATCCTGCAAACCGGAAAGTCCCAAAACAACAATAAAGCCACTTCACTCTCTACGCCCTGTATCCTCACAACCCAATACCCCAGAAACACATAAGGTTCGTTGAGCTAAAGCATCTGCCCGGATATGGGGTCGGGCCTCCGATTCACTCAGGACCTTGATCGCGGCGTCCATGTGGAGAATGTCTATGCTGCTCGACTCTGGTTGGTAGGGCTTGTCAGAACCAAACCCTCAGCCCTCCAAACCCTACTGCTCGAGACTTGGTCGCTTTTCGAAGCTTGGGCTTCTGTAATTGAAGCTGGATGGGGCCTGCTAAACCAATTATCGCTATGGGGCTTGATTTCAAGGTCAGGAAGGAAGGGGCATTGGGAATGTCGGTTCCTGTATATATATATATACACACACGTGTACCATATATATATATATTATACAATGTATATATATATATAACATAGATATATAAATACAAACAGAAGTATAAGTATCTATACACACAAGTACATGTGTAGTTATATATATATATACATGTATATATATATGTATATGTACATACATATATATATGTATATATGTATGTATGTATGTATGTATGTATGTATGTATATATATATATATGAGGGTTCTTTGAGCTGAAAATTCACTACAATGAAGAACCCTGCAAGTAAATGCGACAAACCTAATTAATCTAGCCTTTGAGCTCCATATGTGTTCCAGGATGGATCTACCGGGCACGAGTGGATATTATAGCGTTGTGTTGGTTTGTCGTGTTGAACCCATGCAGGCTGCCTACTGGAGATGACTCGCCATCTTACACAGCCTGTTGCAGAGCTGTGGAACTTGAAGCAATCGTACTCTTCCCAACAAAAGGAAAGCATGATAAAGAGCCTTAAGAGAAGGTCGGTTAAGTTGGATGCAGGGATGTCCTGCAAAAATGACCCTCAACCCTAAAGCCCGAAGATCCTAACACATGAGGTGTCTTGATCCTGCTTGGGCTCTGGGCCTTTCCTCGAAGATGTCTGTCTATCAGCAAGCCGCTGACGCCGGCCCGAACCCCTCCGGACCTCCCATTTTGTTTTGAATATTTATACTCGAACAATCTGCACATGCAGTGCACCTTGTAGAATACGGTACACCATAGAATACTGTAGTATAGTAGGGAGACCTATAGTATAATGTGCAGAGAAATCTAGTCTAATATGCAATATAGTGCATACAGCTTAGTATGACCAGATTTCCACAACTCTTGACTGCGTGCGCAGCCGGCCAAGGATTTCTATGACCCGGAAGTCCACAAGGTGCGCGTCAGGACACGGCAGCCTGGGAGAGTTCCCCCGTCAATATTGGGTTAAGCCTAAGCTTTTTGGCTTGAGGGTGGGGTTTAGGCTTTGAAAAGTCAGGGGTTTAGGGGGAAGTAAAGATTTCAGGGCTTCAGAGCCCAGAGCACACACTTACATCAACATCTTCCGTGGGAATCCCAGACGAACTGCAACACCATTGAACAGTAGCCAATCTCCAGCTGAAGCTCAGATTCCGACAAGCAGCATTTGTATGCTCTTGTCTTTCCAAACACTTTTGCTTCTACACCTAAATCCAGAAACACATGAAGCCCTAAACGCCAGATCTGAACCCACAAGACGATGGACTGAAGCAAGGATTCAATTTCGAACGCCCCAAGCAGCCCTGAACCCTTGCCCACTGGTTTGCCAACGAAGTACCAAGATATGTTCCGGGTTTAGGGTTTGTTCACGGTTGAGGTCTCTCTAGCTGCAGGAAGATGGACGACACCGTCCTGCACATGCGAACCACCGCGCAGCGCCACACAAATCTAGGCCTGCAGACTGCTGCTGTGTTGACAGTTGACTGCACCAGGAGAGTTTGGCTTGCTCTGCTTTGCCAGCCCTGAACTTAACCCGACTTCCAAAACTTTGCAGCCGCAATCCAGAACTCCAAAGCCAGGCACCTTACTTAACACGAAAGCATCAAGCCCCCAACTCGGAGCTCGATCTCTCCCTTCCTCGCGATGTTTGATGCTTTGAGTCTGTAGAGGATGAAGATGTCCACAGTGGCAGGAGTGCTCGAGCTTCGGGAAAATCGTCAAAGACCTCGCAAGCCCCAACCCCATAGCCCTACACCTCAAATCGCAGAGTCTTGAACCTCCCCCCCGTGCCACCGCTCGGTCACAGAGTGTTTCAAGAGGAATCCTACAGTCGACGCTCATTCACGCAGACTTGAAGCCAAACCACCCGAGTTCATGAAGAAGAGAATGGTTCCTGCAGCAGTAACCGGAATCCCCAAGTTGAAAGTAGCAACAATATTTATCATTATTCATTCTTCCTGCTTATAGTCAGTACTGCAAACTGTTGCTACTTCAAGCTGCTGCTGCTCCTAGGGTTACTGTGATGGATACTTATTGCTACTGCTGTCCCTTCATGCTCGTGTTGTGAGCACGTTCCTAGGCGTGTTTTGCTGGCGCTGCAGTGCTAAGAGTGATGGTGGTGATGGTTCTGGCAGGCCTGCAGACTGCACTGCAGCAGCTGAATCAGGCTCGTGGCTGGGGCGCCGGACTCTGATCTGAGCTTCGGGGCTTCCGGTGTTTTTGCGTATGATTCCTGGGTCTCCCGGTTATGCTTAGTGTGTCCCGGATTCTGGCGCCCGGGGGGGGGCCCCTGAACAGCCTGAACTTAATTGGTGGTCCATCTTGCAAGACCCATCCGTGACAAGGGATTCTTGGGCGCTTGATATGGGGAGGGGGTACCAGAGTTTCCTTTAGACTGAGCCTGCCTGTGAAAGATATCGAAGACCCGTCATGGCTTTGGAATTCAGGCCTTCCGAGTACTTACAACTCATAGCCGTGGAATGTGGAAGAGATGCAGAGCGGCTGTGTGGGATTAGGGCAAAGCCTCTCTGTCGCACCGCCTTAAAACTACAGTGATGGGGCGGTATAGTCGCAGCAACAGCGGTGATGCTTATTCCCGCATCAGCACCAACAACGACCAGCTCGTTGAAGAGAATATTCAGAAGATCCGAAGCCTCGTTTACCAATATTGCTTTGATCACCATCAACGCCAGCACATTTGTCTTTCTCTCTCTGTCTCTCTATCTCTCCCTCTCTCTCTCTCTCCCCCTCTCTGTCTCTCTCGCTCGCTCTGCGGTTGTGCTGGCTATGGCCCGAAGACGCTTAGAGAATCCAGCGCATCGAACCGCCTTGGGCGACGGACGTCCGTCCGCGGGACAGCATCATCCGCAGCAACGGGAGCATCACCGCCAGCAGAGTGTATCATTGCCTTCGTCAGCACTTCCATGACCACCACCACCGCCAGCAGCAGCAGCAGCAGCAGGATGTACTAGGATCAAGAGCAGTGGCAACACCAGGAGGGGTATCTCATGTGTTGTACCTACAGTTTTTACTTTCCGTGGGCTGTACGTAGCAGTGTCGTCGCAGATTTCCACGCTGCCATTGCGCTAACCTGTTGCCTGTTGCAAAACATCATCCGATAGCACAGCTTGGTCAGGTAGATGCGCAGGGTCTGCTCAACGATGCCCACGTCCTTCTCCCAGAAGAAAGTGTTTCAATGTGGGTCTCTTTGCGACGTCCTCAAAAACCCTAACGCCACAGGCACGGATTTCTCGACTGAGCTGCAGGTCTTAGTGTAAGCCCTACGTACTGCCTAAATGCCCTAGACTCTAGATTGAAGGGTTCATGAGGCTGCGCTTCCACTCCACGGCAATACTATAGGGGTGGGTATTCTAATTTTCAAGGCCCTTGAATTGGATCCCACACCTTCAACCTAATAATCCCCGCAAGCCCTGAAATAGCCTGAAATCCTAGAACCTGCAAGCCGAAGCCCAAAGTCAAGGGCTTACCGAAGGTCCTTGTGCATTTGTGAGACCCGGGATTTCAGATTCGGATTCCTCGGTGCTCCAAGGTCTGGGGGTCACATTCAGGGCAGTTTAAGTTGAGGACAGAAGATTCGGACGTGAGGCGCCTCAGACCGGAGAGAGAGAGAGAGAGAGTACGACAAAGCAGTAGCGGACAAAGCGGCAGTCGAAGTAAACGGCTCGTGGTACCAACAGGAACAGCAATCCAAACCCCCTGAAAGCCCTAAGCCTCGCCCGAGGCTTCCAACCGGGTTTGGGGTTGGGGACCACATAAAAATTCCTAAGAAACAAAAGCAAAGATAGCATGAGCCCAAAACCGCTAAAACAGCCGCTAAACCCGAAGACCTGATCCCTGAACCCCTCAGCCTTGACACTGCGCAGCACACAGGCATGGCATGACGTAGTTCCCAAAGCACCCGCCGACACAGAAAAAAGCGCTTGGGGTTCAACTTGTCGGGCTTGTGGAGTTGAGACTTTGGGCTGGGGGGCTCTTGCTGCAGGCTCGAACATCTCATGAGCTGAGATCTCAGCTGATGTCTCCCTTCGAGAGGTGCTAGTTATATGCTTTGTTCTTCAATGTCTCTTTGGGTTACTTAGGGCTTTGCAGGTTTGGGTTTCAGGATTTAGGGTCTTATGCTTCTTCAGGCTTGTGGGGGTCTTAAGAAGGAGCCGTCGATGCTTCCGTGTCGGCCCTAGGCCTCCTGAAGTTTCGGTTGTCAAACGAAACCTGTTTTCGTGTGTGTGTGTGTGCGTGGGGGTGTTGGGGATCAGGCTCCATTGTGCCACTCTGTTCCAAAAGCTTCTGCCAGCGACCCCCTGGCATTTCGGAAGTTTTGAGAATCGGGCACATCTAGCTTTAATCTGATTCCCCATCCCCCACAACGACCCTGCAGGTCCCTATCTAACAGACTCTAATCACACCGCGATCGTCCTGTTGTAATTATGAGGCCAAAGGCCACTGACCTTGCATAAACCTTGTAAAACCGCCCAACTCCAGTTCGAATAGCCAAGGCCCGTTTTTAGCTGTTCAGAACCACAACCCCAACTTCGGTTTTGAAACGGGGGCCTCAGGATCGCAACAGTTGCAGTCAGGTTGGTGGGAGGATGAACCTCGATTCCCTTCTTTGACTAGCGTTGCAGTCGCCATTGGACGTGCTGCTCACTTTTTGTAAAGGTGCGTCAGACTTGCGATTGTGTATGCTGCACGTCTGCATGTGGGATTTTTGACGGGCTGTCTTGCTTCGCAAGCCATTCCAACACTGTGCAATCAGGAGCTTAGGCTAGATCAGCCATCACCTTCCACCCTGAACCACGAAACGCCCTAGGGGGCGAGACGGTGCGGCACAGCATAAAATAGAAGCTACCCCAGGCAGGATGACGACGCTCGATCAGAGGCCATGTGGCAGAAGTCTTTCGGGCTTAGGGCTTTATATTTGGGGTTTGCGTGTCGGGGCCGGGTGGCGTATTGCTGTGTTTCCTGGAGTGCTTGCAAAATCATGATCCCCACGCTAAAGCCCGGAACTCCGAACGTCAAGCCTGTGCCCCAAACCCAGATTCGAACCTTTGGCTCATCTGAGCAGGTTCCTTGTAAGGTACCCGAGTTTGCAAGGAATGTGGCCTCCCCCACAATAGTCATTAGTCCCCAGTACACCTTCAGCCCCATAGACTCTAAACAAGCACCGGTTTTTTGGGCTCATCATTCTGAGCTGCGATGCCGTGCCCTTGTCCGTTTGCTTCTGAATACAGGCCTCCGGCATCGGAGCCTCAACCATAATAAATCCTTGGTCCTGTATACCCCTACACCCCCTTACATATTCAGATCTTCCCATCATCAGACAGGCTCCATGTCCTTTCATAGCAGCTCCCATGCCACTTCTTCCGACGGTCGGGTTTCGGAGTTTATGTCGTTGCACCTTCCGTGGAAGAAACCCAGAGCCATACACATCTCGTGTCCCACACCCTAAAGCCTTCAAGAGGTCCTGCGCTTATCCTGGGTGCAGCAAAATACTCTTCGAGTCTTCAGTTGCATCTAAGCTGCTTTGTAGAGCATCAGAGATCCCTTTAATGCCCTCACAAAGCCATCAAGAACAGCAGGACAAGGAACCCTAAACACTGTAAGCTCAACACCAGTCTGTGAAACCTGGAAGGTATCTGTCGGTTCCGTTCGCTCCGACACTAGCGACGGAGTGCCGAGATCTCAGATTAGGCTGTTTACAACGTCTTCCTCTAGCCCTCAGCCCCCCCCTTTTTTGCCTTTGCTTACTTAGAATAGATTGCAATGACAGCGATAGTCCTTATATGACCTTGACAAAGATGGGCTTGGGGGGGGGGGGGCTGCTAGCAAGGTGTGGAGGTTGTGCTATTCAGTGTGCTGGGGCTTCGGGGTTCATGTGGCTCGAGGGTGTCAGGCTCGTGTGTGCGATCCGGCTTTCAAGCTGTCTGGGGCGCCGGACAGCTGAGTGAATTGAAGAAAACCAAGAAGGGCAGCAAGCGCAACAACATCTTCAAGGGCAACAGCACCCAGAGTCCGACATTCAAAACATGTGACTTACACTTCGAGGAACCCGAAGCCCTAGTGTACCGTATTCTGGTAATTCCGTAGAGGTCGAGGCGCACACGGTAAGGTCAGACCGGCAGGCATGCATGAAGGGTGCTTTACGGCTTCGGTTTCCTAGAGTGATTTTGGTACCATGATATCTTCGGAGGGTATCACATTTTACAACAAGCGCCTACTAGTGATGTATACCTCTGTTGCAAAAAGGAATTCACGACTACCAGACTGAGGACGAGTGGTGATGATGTTTTCGGTGGCTGCACTCATGGTGATAATTCAGTGATACTGATGATGGTAATGATGTCACGGGTGGCTGCTCGGACGACGGTTGTAGGATACTCATGATAATCTTTGAGGATCGCATCAGATAGAATATTACTCCCGGCATGTTGATGCTAGTGATGGTGCGGATGTTGTTCATTCCTCTGAGCCCGAATCTTTGCAAATGGCAAGGAAGTCAGTGACATCGAGCGGCAGTCTGGAAGGTTGGTACACAGGGTTTAGGGTTTAGGGTGCCGAAATCAGAATCTGACTTGGGGGGATTGAAATTTGGGTGAGTGTATATGGCCCCTGGGAAGATTGGCGAGTGTGCTTCGGAGGAGGAGGAGGAGGAGGTTGCTCGCGTGGGGAGGCTGCTGGGAAAATCCCAGCCTGTTATATAATAAGGCCACATACGGAGGTTGCTCGCGTGGGGAGGCTGCTGGGAAAATCCCAGCCTGTTATATAATAAGGCCACATACAGCACAAAGGAATATGTCTCAGAGCATCTGAGCTGGGTGTAAGTGTCTGTGTCGGGGAATGAGGTTCGGGCGAAGACCGAAGAGATTCTTTATATTGTCGGTGTTGATCACATCAGGGCTAGCACTTGAGAAGCCTTCATGCACCTCAGATTGAAGCAGCCCACCAACTCCAGGTTGAGGATTACGATCTATAGTGTTAAGGGCTGAAAGTGGGAGACAGCACATCTTGAACCCCAGGAAGCCGCTCGTTGCTCTTACTGCTAGATACGTGCTGTCCCCTGCATCCTGAGGCCTTCAGCTTCCTGAAACATCATAGAGGGACCTGAAATTTCACTAAGCGTGTTTCGTTTAAGTCCCCCCACACTCGTATGCTCGATACTGCATTCCAGAACTCCGCTTTTTTCCTGCACGAGTGTTTGAAGCAGTTGAGGCAGCCCACCCGAAAAGCCCGCATCTTCAAAGAATGCAACAAGACAGCAGCACCTGCAAAAGTAATGTATGAGGCGGACTAAGACACGCAGATTAGACGGGACCGGCACTGGCCCGAAATCAGTCTCATGAGCAAGGCTGCTGCTACTACTAGTACTACTACTCCTCCTCCTACT
>CAJNJA010004959.1:0-17724 GCA_905231915.1 Symbiodinium necroappetens
GCAAAGGGGTCGTAATTTCTTAACTACAGAGCATGAAAACATCAGCGGCAGCTACAACCACAGGCGCAAAGTCGGCAGGGGGAGCCGTCAACTAGCAAGATGATCATATGGCGTGCTGAGTAAAGCTTGGCAGAGGTATTCAAATGACAGACACTCATATCAATGACACCGGGAAGCAAAAGGTTTGACTTCCGGAAAAGCACAAAATCAAAAGAGCCCAAGCTACCGGAGGACCAGGAAAAGGAATGTACACAGAAACATTACGGCCCTTTAAATGCCTAGCTGCCTGGCCCAGCACTATATACCTTGGTAATAGGTTCCCCTAAAACTCAGTACGGAATGCCCTGTACCTGTTCCTGAAACATCATAATACGGTCATGGGAAGCTATGATTTAAACACGACTTCGTGGATTTCCTTGGTTTCAGCAAGATGTAGAAACCTATACAGCCTCCTGCATTTCAGGGACAGTCCGCGTCGTAGAGGGTTTAAAGGGTTCAGGGATCTATGTTTGGTACATACTGCGGGTTCTGGGTACCAGCTAAGCACGAGCATTCCGCATGGCCGCCTCGGGCGACAGCAATGGCAAATCGGCAAGAAGCTGTGAAGCCGCCCTGACAAGAAGAACCCTAAACCCTAAACCCTAGACACTAAACCCTAAACCCCTAAACCCCTTAGCCATACGCTTCTGTGCTGCGGCTCAGGTCATAGGATTTCGAGTTCCGGGTTCTAGGCTTCAGTCCCACTTACAGGGGTCTTCAGAGTGTTTGAGAGGCCCCAGAGGCTTTCGAACGGAAAGGCATTGGGGCCAGTTTAATAGTTGGGTTTAATTAGGGGCTTCGGGGTTTTCAGGGGTTTTGGGACTACAGTGACTGCAGCTAGTGTGTACAGCGATCCCAGGTCATCCTGGGTTTAAGGGGGTCATCGAAAACTGAAACTGCTAGGCAGATCAGCCCAAGGCTCTCGACAGGAGACCAGCATGAAATCGATGGTGACGACGGTTTGGGATTGATAATGCCAATGACGAAAAACGTGACAAGGACTGCTGGTGATGGCGATGATCACGGTGAAGATGGAGGACGACGGCTAGAAGGTACCCATAGGCCCCTAAGTAGTTCCTTTTCGGGATTACCTTATAGGATTCTAAATATAAACCATAAAAAGGAACTACTTAGGGGCCTACGGGTAAGTCGGACTTGTCATCTTCATGGCTCGCAGCGCTAGGCATCGCCCCTAAACCCGACCCGGATCCGAAAACTTGAACCCGGAAGCCGGAAATTATACCATAAAATCCCAAACTCACAACTAAACCCTCGACCTAAACTGTGCACGGCTTGAGGGGCAGGATAGAGCAGGATGTGGCTTCAGGGCTTGCACTACTCATTGAGGGCTTTCCGATCTGCATACAGCTTGCCCTGTTGGGCCCCGCAGGTCTGACGTGATCCCCTGCGCCCCCTTCTCCCCGACCCTTGTATAGACCCTCGGAGTTTAGTCACGCCGTGGAAGGGTTGGCTGGTTGGTTCTGCGGGTGGTGATACCCAACCTCCCCAGCCTGTGGAAAACCCTAAGCCCTAAACCCTAAACCCTAGAAACTACGCCTCCAGCTGTCTTCCTGGCTGCAAACGTTGCCGGCCGCAGCCGCCACGGTGGCCGAGGGTCGCAGACCTACCTCTCAGGTTCGGTTGATCGACAAACCTTGAAACCCCAAATACTAAACCCTAAAACCCTAAACCCTAACCCTAAACCCGAAAACCCTGAACCCTAAAACCCTAAACCCTAAAACCCTAAAGCCCTAAAGCCCTAAACCCTAACACCCTAAACTCTACAGTGAACGTCCCTGAAACAGGCTGAGGGGTAAAAGTTGCTGTGTCCACTGGGGCCGGGTTCGGGGTTAGGTGGGTAGGGTTTAGGAGTTTAGGGTTTACGGTTTAGTAATTAGGGTTTAGTATGCGCGTCTTGCTTTGCTCGGAGTTCTTGAGCCTACGACACACACACACACCTACATACATCCGTACAGACACATGCACACATACTCGCTTCCCCCTTTATTATATTAAACACCCCTAGCAAAAAAAAACACACACATTGGGGCGAATCCTCCCGAAATTATTTCTGCCCTTTAAAACCTATTCTGAATTAGGAGGAGGGTTTCGAGGATCCACATACTCTTAGAGTAAGAGCAAGAGCAGAAGCAAGAGCAAAGCAGAAGCAAAAGCGAAAGAAAGAGCAAGAGCCGGAGCAAAAGCGGGAGCAACAGCAACAGCAGGCGCACGAGACGCAGCAGAAGCGGGAGCAAAAGTAGCAAGGGCCAGAGCATGAGCAGAGCACAACCCTTCAAAAGTGGCAGTAGAGAGAAAAATACCCGAGCAGGAGCAAGAGCACAACCCCTCAAAATTGGTAGTAGAAATTCAAACACCCCTTAATAGTAAAAAAACTTTCCTAGTTGTTATTTCCTTTAGGGGCGGGGGCCGCTTAATCTTAGGGGGAAACGATTACATACATACATACATACATACATGCATGCATGCATACATACATACATACATACATACATACATGCACACATGCAGAGACATACACATAATTACACATAAATTCACGTGCACATACACATATGCTACATACATATATATAAATATATATATATATACACACAACACAACACACACTCACACACACCTGCAGATTCACGCAAACATACATACATGCATACCTGCATAGAGAACCCTCGAAGCTCACGCATGGAGTTGACAGCCCGATCCTGCACGCCTTTGGAGGCCCGCCCCCCCCCCCGGTAGGATGTATAGTATTGGGGGCTACCGATTCAGGATTGATTGGGGGTCTATCTAGAACTGCCTCGAATGAAACTTCGATTCGAGTCTAAAAAAGAACTTACAAGAATACAATAGCGGCCTTAACCACTAGTAGTTCTAGAATACGTCGCCGGGTTACCTATAAGCATAAGCCAGGTAGCCCAAACCCCTGCTTTATATTACGAGTCCCACGAACACCCCAAAACCCTAAACCCCAGGAATACCTCATCGAGCCGACAAAGCATGCGCAGGGCAACGGTCCATGCACCTGCCCGGAAATCGAGATTTCGAGCCTTCAGACTGAAATAAAGCCAACATAGGGTTGATAAAACCCTAAACAACCCTAAACCCCTTAGGGTTCGGCTGAGGGTATAGGGTTCGGGGCTTTAGGTGAAAGACGAAGGCCCCGAGTTAACGAGACCAGGGTTTCTACAGAGGGAAGCTTGGGGTTAAGGGTCTAGGCGGACCTCTACTGACTCTACTATTATAAGGGCTTCTATAAATATGTTTCTGTCTGGGTGTTATAGGGCTTCATGGAGAGGTCTTTGTGTTTTGACTTCTGGAGCATTCAGGGACGGGTTGACTTCAGTTACCCATTTTGGGGTTAATGATATTCTGAATTTCTGAATAGGAGCCCCTAAACACAAACGTCAAGCAACAGATGTACCAATGAACGACCTACTCAAACTACATGTGTTGGTGTCTTATGCTGTTGTGGGTTTGGGTGCGAGGTGCTGGAAGAAGAAGATGTTTAGGATACCTGTCACATGCTTGTGCAGGCTTCCTCACACACTCCTTTAGAGTCCTTTGAGGGGTCCTCGACGCGAGGTCCCCATGCCATGCTCAGATGCAGCGAGTTGCCATAGTCAAGTCCGAATATGATGAAATTAAGCATTCAGGATGCACTCGGTGTTCAGCACGTGTGGTTTGCAGCATCAGGTGCCTTGACATTATACTGAGGCCTGCACCCTCAATCGCCCTCAATGTATGCGGCCTCTTTCGGATATGAATAGCCACCAGACTCACACCCCAACTCCCAGACCAAGCCCTCGATCCTAAACCCTCAGCTCTGGAAACCTCAGACCATCACGCCAGAACGCAGAGCCTTACACCCTCAAGGCTGGATCGCAAACAGTTAAATCCAGAAGTGACTGAATTTGCGTAGACGTGACAAAATCTTGTAGTGCACTGCTGTCGCCGCCCCAACCAGAACGTCCCCAGGTCACCAGAGAACCGTCAGCGCGGATCGCAGCAAAAGCCGCGCTCGTAGCTTGGATGTGCTGCACAGTCTGCAGACGGTCCTGCACTTTACTGCTGTCCCCGCCAAATTCTGCAAGGCCCCAGGTCACCACGGAACCATCGGCACAGATCGCGGCAAAAGCCGCGCTCGTAGCTTGGATGTGCTGCACAGTCTGTAGACGGTCCTGCACTTGACTGCTGTTGCCGCCAGCATCAGCAATGCCCCAGGTTACCACAGAACCATCAGCACGGATCGCGGCAAAAGCGCCGCCAGTGGCTTGGATGTATTGTACAGTCCTCAATCGGTGTTGCACTTTACTACTGTCACCACCACACTGGGGAAGACCCCAGGTGACCACAGAACCATCGGCCCGGATCGCGGCAAAAGCGGCAACAGAAGCTTGGATCTGCTCCACATTTTGCAGCCTGTCCTGCTCGTCCCTACTGTCGCCACCATATTTAGAATCTCCCCAAGTCACTACAGTGCCACCAGTGCAGATCGCGGCAAAAGCATACTTTGAAGCCTGAACCTGCTGTACGCTGCGAAGCCGCTCCTGCACATCCCTACTGTCCCCGCCTTTGTCAACAGTTCCCCAGGTCACTACGGAACCATCACCACAAATAGCCGCAAAAGCTGCGTCATTAGCTTGGATGTGCTGCACATTCTGCAGCCGGTGTTGCACTTTGCTGCTATCCCCACCAAATTCTGCAAGCCCCCAGGTCACCACAGAACCATCAGACCGGATTGCTGCAAAAGCTGTGCCAGTTGCTTGGACGCGTTGCACTTTCTGCAGCCGGTTCTGCACTTCGCGGCTGTTGCCGCCAGTTCCAACAGCGCCCCAGGTAACCACGGAGCCATCGGCGCGGATCGCAGCAAAAGCATCGCTTGAAGCCTGGATGTGCAGCACGTTCTGCAACCGTTCTTGCACAGCGCTGCTGTCACCACCGTAGCTAGAATGGCCCCAGGTCACCACAGAACCATCAGTCCGGATCGCAGCAAAAGCCCCGGCAGAAGCCTGGACTTGACGAACGTCCTGCAGCCAATCTTGTGCGGCACTAGTAGTACCGCCACTTGCTGGATCCCCCCAAGTCACCACTGATCCATCTCCCAGGATCGCAGCACAGGCAGCAGGACGTATTGGACTAGGCAGCCCCTTGGTAGTCGCGACCCGCACCTGCGCTACGTGCAGCATCAGAACATCACCGCTTTGCAAGCGTGCTCGTTTGACAGTCGCCGCTGTGTCCAGCACGTCTCCGGAGGAAGTGAACAATCTGCCTCTGCCAACTCCCAGGGCGCTCTGAGCTCGTTGGCTGAGTTCGTGAACAGTCGCATCTTCGTTTGCTTCCAGGGGCACTGACTTCCCACTAATCAGATGAATATCTATTGAAACCGACATGATGCCCAGTCTGCTCTGCAGACTAGAGACCTCTCTGCCTTTTTGTAAAACAGGTGACGCCCGGCATTGAACACCAAATCTAAATGACCTCAAGGCTCGCACTGAATTGGCTTCTCTTTCTGGGGCAGTCTCTACTTTTCGGGCCAGGTAACGGTCTGCGGAGCCGAATCGGTAGTTTCAGAAAGTGAATGACCTCCGTAGTGACCCTGAACAAATACTAGCGGGAACCTCATTCGGAAGACCCCGAAACTAAGCTGCAACCTCAAACAAAACCCCCTGTCCGGTGCAGCTGACCAGCGCATGGAAGTCCGAAGAACAAAACCCTAAACCCGAAAATTTCCACTAGTTAAACCCTGAACCCTAAACCGCAAACCCTAATTGGGGGTGCCTTCGGAAACTGAGGGGCCCTTTTTCGGATGTTTGTAACGTAGGGGCTTTAAGACTCATTACAGGCTTACAGGGCTTTGGGGTTATGCAAAGGAAGCCTGGTGAATAGTGTTGCTAATCATTCAGGCTTCTGCATTACATTAAGGCACAGCAACAGGACTTCCACAGCTTGATTTAAGTTGAACCTACAGGACAGATTCCTGGGCTTCATCGAAAAGCATGTCCCGAAATCAAGATTTGCAAAACCATCCACGGCCCTAAACCCTAAACCGGTTCGGTACCAGTGTAAGGTTTCGGGTTCAGTCACTTAGTCGCAGATGGAAGCAAAGATTACACTCTGTTCGCTGAGGCTCCCTTACCGACAGAACGCTGGATCACCTTGCCCCCGAAAAGGTTCTAGAAAGAAGAGTCCCCTCATCTGAGACCTTATATACCTTTAAAGGTTACCCAAATTTATTGGACCCTAAACCCTAAACCCTAAACCCTAAACCCAAATTTATTGGAAGCCCCTGGAGGGATTTTTCAATTCAGACTTGGACCCTTTCACTGGGAGATATATTCAAAGGCATCCGGAGTCGATGATGCTCGAGCCGGGTACCGAGCCCGGCATCTAGGAATCGGGTTTTGGGTGATCTTTTTTTTTTTTCCTACATATCCTTTAAGGAGCCCTAGGGAATAGTGTTGGTAATTATTGAGGCTTCTATATTACCGTTTCTGAAACGTCTTCCAGATTCCTAATTCGTCAACAACCCAAAGACCTTGGATCAAGCCAAGGATCCCACCCCGATGGAGAACCCTCCACCCGGGATCCAAAGAAGTAGATCCCTCAAGGGGGATTCCTACAAAGCATCCTTGGGCAGTGCAGGGTCCCGAATCAGTGGATCTACTTTTGTATCCTCCCCCGGGTCTGCGCCGTTTAGGGGATGTTTGGCCCTAAACCTAAACCCCAAGACTCTGTGTCCGTGTCCGGCCTGGGGGGCAGGTCACAACGGTGGCACCAAAGGACAGGATATCTGGCAAAATCCTGCTGGTCCTTTGGCGTGTTTTGTGAATGTTTTTGTTTCAGGTCGTGGGTGTCTTTAAGGTTTACGGCCTAGAGGTTCAGGTTTAATGTGTTGCAAGGAGTGTTGTGGTGTAGAGTCCTGGGATTGTGGTGGAGAGTTGAGTCCGTCTATCGGGTGCCACAAACAGGAACCCTTTATATTGAGAACTATCCATCTGGGTAGTTCTCTGAATTAGGGTCCCGTGTTGGGTCCCCCAAACAGTACGGCACCTTGTAAAAAAGGACCCCCAAAAGGGGCGCTGACTTAGAGAACTATCAGGTGCCTACCGGCGTAGAGGGTTTGGCTTTCACGTGTTACCCTAAACCCTAAACCGTGAACTCTGAACCCTAAACTAACCCTAGTCCCCCAAGCTCTAAACCCTTATCTTAGCTAACCCAAATAGCCTAAACCCTAAACCCCTAACCCCGAAACCCCAAACATTCAGGCTTTGGCTAAGGGGCTTTGGGTTTTGACATTTTAGCTCCCAAGCAGAGTTCCAAGTCGGCTGAACTTAGAGGATCACGGGACTTAGTAAGTAGGGCTCTAGGAAAGGGAGCTATAGCTATGTCTACTTAGAACCATACTGAAAAGTACTCATAAACCTACATACTAATTAATTAAGTCCCATGATCATCCAAGTAGCCTACCGGGGCCAGGATCTTCGAATTCTATGTCTCGGCGACTGGCTAGGTCAAATCAGTCAAGTCCGCTGATACTTCAAGCCATGGTTGAGTAATTGTTATATGATATGCGGGTTATCAGATGAGAGTTCCGAAAACAGCTACTGAAAGGGTTGTTATTAGGGCCTTATTAGGGCTACTATAGTAGGTAGAGTTTAGTGGTTTAGGTTAAGGTTTCACTACACGGGCAACTGCGACGGCGGATTTCGTCCATTCTTTCCGGCCGGCCCCGCGAAACACTTGCAGCATCATAGGCTAAAGACTCTCTTAGGGTTCGATAGCGTTCTTTGTTGCTCCTCCCTTTTCCGTTCGCCGAGGTCTGTAGGTTTAGGGTTTGGGGTTTAGGGTCTTGGGTTTAGGGGTTTGGGGGCTTGGGGTTTAGGCATTTAGGGGTTTAGGGCGACTTGGGTTTAGGGTTCTAAGGCTATCTCAGAGCACTACAGGGTCTAGGAAGTCGCGGGGAGCCTGGGGGCACCGCGCGTAACACCGTGGACCACTCCCCAAAAGGTCCGAAGGACCCACGTACTTGGTGGTAGGATAGCGGTTAAGTTAGTAAGGGCTTTAGGGTTTAAGGTTCAGGGTTTACGGTCTAGTTAACATTGGAGAGACTATGTGGCAATTCGCTTCCTAACCCCCAAACCCAATATAGAAAACTTTGGAAAGGCTAAGGACTGCCGGGGACCAGGCGACAGAAGCGCGAGACTTCGATCCCAGCCCAGGCAAGGCAAAGCACTGTTGACGCCTGGTCCATGCGCTTGGGGTTTAGTGTTAAGGGTTTAGGGTTTAGGGCTTTAGGGCTTTAGGCTTTAGGGGTTTAGGGGTTTAGGGTTGGGGTCGCTAGAGCCTTAAAGGGCTTGGGGAGATAACGCGATTTACTGAGGCTCCGAAGACACCCAAAGGCCCAAAGGCACACACAAAAAGCAGGACATGAATTTTGTGTGCTTCGTCGGCATGGCCACTGTACAGGATCTTCCAAACGCGAAAGGGATCTTTTCGTGATTGGCCGAATTGGGGTAGGGTAGGTATGCCCGCGGATTGGATCGGGTGAAGCCTGCGATTGCCGCAAGGTGTGGGTGTCCTTGCAGCTGGGGCTTTGTCAGTGCTACAAAACCGTGCCTTGCTATCCGGGGCCTTCAGTATCCCGAAGCGCAAAGATCAGCCTGCGGATCAGCCAATTCTTGAAACTCGCACCCTCAACCCTGAACCCAATGCCCCAAAACTGCACCAACCAAAATGTACCAAACCCTAGCACACCAACGGCTACCATGCCCCGGAAAGGGTTAAGGTTAAGAACGTTTTAGGGCTGGGATTTACAAGGATTTGGGGGTGGGGATCATAAGATGTTGAGGGTTTAGTGTGTAGGGGTTCAGGGTTTAGTAATTTAGGGCCTTTAGCTTTCAGTCTCCAGAGGCTCTGCGGGATGACAAGACGTTTAGAATGTTCAGTGACAGGCTCCAGGAGTTTTGGAAGGTACCCTAAACTCTAAACTGAATAGGGTTGCAAGCTGAGGCTTCGGCTCTGGGGCCTGCTTTGTGTTTTAGGGCTAGGGCTCCGGCACTGTGAATACCTGCGCAGGAACCACCTGGATACCTATCCGCGAATTTTTGTACCGCAAGACCCTGACGAAGCCGCCAAGAGGCTGATCGAATCCGGCAGCCTTAGATATATTGGAGGGGTGAATTGCTTGTTCTGGGTTTCGTTCATTCAAGTTTAGTGCATCTTGCCGGTTTCGGGTTCCCTTTGAGGAACCCATTCCGATACGAGATCCCAAAAGCATGCGTCCTCTTGGAAGCTACCGTCCTAATAAAAGCTAACCGACTAACCCACAAGGAGACAGCCAAAACCGCCAAACAAAACAAACTCGTAAAGCGCCGGACATCTTGCAGCTCTTACGCCCTCAAGCGCAATAAACAACCACACCCTAAACTAACACACCCAAGCCGTGCCGTACATGTCCCTTCAACCTATTTCTCTTGTAGGCTCGTGGTCCAACTCTCTCGGGCCGCCACACATAAGCCATGACCTGCAAGGACTTTGAAGAGCCTTGATGGGAATCTGGCCGTGCCAGTGGCAAGCACATCATGTTCGTCGTACGTAGTATGCAGAGTACGTAACACTCTACGTACGTTGTATCAGAAAAACTCGGAGAGTTGAGCCCGAACACACAAAAACCCATCGACCATTACTGACACCCAAATCTACCAGCACCACAAAACCACAAAACTTACCACACCCTGAACCCCCAAACCTGCAACACCCCTAGCACTACTACCCGGACCCTAAGCTCCGCTCCTTAGACCTAAACCCTGAAAGGCCAAACCCAAAAAAAATCCGCAGCAGCTACAAGGCAAGGCACAGGGTCTGGAGGCGTAGATGTGTCAGGAGCCGAACGACGTGCTCCCATCGATTTCTCAGCCTCAATTCGATTTGGCCTTAAAAGGGCTCTTTCGAAGGTACTTTATACATACATACGTACATACATACATACATACATACATAAATGCCTACATGCATGCATGCATGTGTATTTATAGGTGAAGGGCACCTATTTTTCAACAAGGTCCCTACATTACAGGCTGGATGTGAGCCATGGGGGCAATGAGGCTCCATGAGTTCGTTCTGAAGATGTGGACGTCCTTTATGACATGGATTCACCCCGTGAGTCGGCCCCTCAGCATGTTTTTCAAAGTTTTGACTGAGATAGTGGGAGGAGCTGCAGGGGCTCGGATGGCGGACATGTCAGACAGGGAGACATCGGCTGTTGAGACGATTGAGGCTTTAGGTGTTGGATGCGTTGGCTGCAGGCTACTCTAGAGCCTCCAGTGTCCCTTAAAGGAGAACCAAGATGCCATGCAATAGAAAATGAGAAGACCCGTGTCAAAAAAGGGATCGGGGCTTCTCTGCTAGACACTAAGGCACCGGGCACCCCCCCCCCACACGACATTTGCAGAAGAGTCCTGAAAATGGCAACAAAGAAGCCAACAGTGGATTCAAGCACAGAGCCCTTGAACCCTGAACCTTGAGAGGTGTAGGAGTGAGGTTCATTGAGTGGTTTTCGGGTCAATGTTTTGGGATCCGGGTTCTAAGTCCCAACCGCTCAACAAAAACCGCAAGAGATCCAACCCATAGGCCCCAGATCCGTTTCGGCGGGCTGCGCGTTCATCGCTGAGTTATAGGTCACCAGGGATGGGGTCAAGATTGCGCGGGCCATGCCTGTGCAAAGTTTGGGAGCTGATGGGTAGGGCATTCATAGACGGATGAGAAGAGGGCTTAGCTAATATAGGGGCCTTGATAATTAGAACAGGGCTTTGGGGTATATTATACTACAATTATAAGGAACCCCCCCAAAATATGAAACCCTAAACCCAGGGATTGCTCTGGCCCGAAACCCTTCACCCTGAGCCCTTCCCCTACTACTCTGTGGGCTATTAATAGATGCGGGAAAGCTTGATCACAGTCAGACACCATTACATTCGAATATTAACCAAACCAGTCAATTGATACCATCTCCTTGTTGTTTCCGTAAATTTTGGTAGAAGGAACCCACAAACCCAGTTCTAATTATGGCCCTAGATCAAGCAAGGAGACTGCCTCAAGTTTTGGACTTGGTATGTCGTCTGTGAGCCAAAGAGGGAACCACGCTTTGATCTTACAGGGCTACCCATAGGCCCCTAAGTAGTTCCTTTTTATGGTTTATATTTAGAAACCTATAAGGTAATCCCAAAAAGGAACTACTTAGGGGCCTATGGGTAGCTATTGAATTAAACCTACTTTGCGCCCAGATCCGAACCCCCGCTTCCCAATGAGCCCATTGAACCCACTAAGCTTTACACTCCAAGCCCTGACCCCTAAACCCAGAAACGCAAAGCCCTGAACTTACACACAAACTGCCTCGAAGTTCCTCCAGCACATAATGCCACTGACTGGGCTGAAGGGACCGGATCACCTGAGCAAGCATGCTCAGAGAAGTCGAAACCAGAAAGTTGGTGCATCTATCTATCTATCTATCTATCTATCTATCTATATATACATATATGTGTGTCTACATGGTATAGCCATACACCTAGCGTCTAGGGTTCAGCGCAACAGTCTAAACATTGTAACTTGCGTGTGACACCTTCCAGCATAGGACGACCAAGAAACAACTGGCATGAACCCAAAGCCAATGCAGCTGCTTGCAAGCCCTAGACGCTACATTACCAAAAACTAGCACAGCCAACGTGCCTTTGTAGGATCCCTACATAGAGCCTGACATCTAGCCCATGGTGGCCCTGTTTGAGGAAGGGTTGTGGTAGTTTCTTTGGGGTTTAGGATTTGTGAAGGTTTTGGGACTGACCCTTCGGGATTTGAGGGTTTAGCCTGTGTTGGGTCTTGAGGGCTTTGGGACCAAAGCCGAGAGATGTGCTTGGAGTTAGGGGAAATAAACCTCCCTATGGCCTACATGACGGCCCAGAGGATACGGGGGGTTTGATCTAAGGCTTCTGTTAAAAGAAGAGGGGGTTTTGTGAATGCGCCTGTACACGTTAGGCTTGTATGATATGAGAGGGAGCTCCACGCTCTTAGGACCTGGGCTTTGCGGGTTGAGGGGTGTCTGACATTCTTGACCAGAGAGACCGAGATACCTGTAAACGATTGGAAGGATCTCTTAGCAAAGGAGAGATATGGATACTCCCCCATTGTATCAGCATCTTTAACATGGTTTGAAGGCAGGCACATCATGCCTACGCGAGAAAAAAACAGGAGCATGAGTTTGCCAGCAAAAAATCCAGGAACAAACAAGGGAGGTTCTCAGTGCATTTAGACCGAGGATATCTCTGTTCAAAGTATCCAGATTACTAAGCCCAAAGCCCCCTAAACCATGAATTACTGAAACCTGAACCTTAGACATATTACATCCTAAACCCTGTGTCAGGGTAGCAACAGGCTGATGTTCACAAGACTTCGTAAATGCCCTACATTTTCCAGCGCTATGGGGATGAACCTCGGGACCCATAACAAGAAGGGTTGAGGGTTGTGGGTTTGGGGGGTCCATGTTTAACAAGAGCAAGGTAAGCATTGTAAAACATGACCAGAATCATCCCCCCATATTCTGAGGCTTTTTGAAAAATGCAATCGCAAATTCGTGAGGTTATCTTTCTAGGTCCCTCAAATAGTATGGCACCCTGATAGCAAGGACCCTCAAAGGGGCCCTAATATAGAGAACTACCTACTTCCCAAACCGAAACTCCTCCAGTGCGACCCCCGACCTTCTGCACATAATCAAGGTGAATCCTGAATATCGGTTTAGGGTTTAGGGTTTAGGGTTTCAACTCTTGTCACCGCAGCCGCACCCCAAAAACAAAACACTAAACACTAAGCCCAGATGTTAGGAGCATTAGAACTTAGAATAGGGTTTCGGGGTTGGGTTGTTCTAGTATAACTTCAATAGGAACCCCTTACCAGCCTTTGACCCTAAACCCTCAACCCTCAACCCTAAAAACCCTAAACCCTCGACCCTCGATTCTAATCCCCCAACGCTGCAGGCAAAGAACACAGTCAAAGCAAACGCGATCGAGCAAAACTCTCTGTGAGCCGGCGGCCGTCTGCAAGGCCAAAGCCTTCTGAGGCTAGGGTTTAGGGTTCTTAGGGTTTAACCCAAAACCCTAAACCCAAAACCCTGGGGTGGATTTTTACTCCGGTTTATGGGGCTCCGGGTTTAGGGCTTGTAGGGGCTTATAGTGCTTAGAAGCTTTAGGCAGTTTAGGCTTGTAAGGGCTGCAATGAACTCGGGCAGTTTAGGGCGGCCTTCGGGTTAAGGATATGAAGTTTAGTTTTTTTTGGTTTTACGGTTTAGGGTTTAGGAGGGTTTAGGGTATGTGGATAAATAATTTTGCCCCAGAGGCAGAGTTCAGGGTTTAGGCTCTGAGGATGCATTATGCGAAAGACTGCTTGCAACGTGTCCAACCGCGCTTCTAACCCATAAAGAGCCAGCAAAGCCGGTTTTGGGGGCTTAGGGTTTAGGGTTTACTTAGATTAACATCTGGGAGCACGTCACGAAGCAAGTCACAGCGCAGACTTGCTAAAGTTTGGGGCGATAACATTTTAGGACGTGGCTCAAGTATGACGGAGGGCAACAAAACTGGAGTAAAGAACCAGAGGGCTGGGGGACAAGAAGACGGGACCCAGCAGGGTAGAGGATGTGGGGTCCAACAGACCACGAGGCCAACGGCCCGACACGCCTAGGAAAAGGCAATGCTTCGGAACTCTACTTCCTAAACCTGAGAACGCTCCATGTAGGAAAAACAACCTGACGGACCCATGGCCCAGCCCCCCGCCCTAATGGAACCCGGAACTCTATCAGCTCTGGAAGCCCCACGTCCTAAACCCTGAACCTCACATCCTAGACAAACCCCTAAACGTCTGATTTGAGCAAGGTGCACGCCGCCAGGCGCTGGCTGAGCAGGCCGTGATCAAGTTACCTTCCAGGTTCATCGCAAGAAGGAAACAAGTAGGGCTATAGGTACCTTGAACCCTAAACTCTAAACTCCAAACGCTAAAGCCTCTACTAGGGCTATAAGGCTGTGCTCACGGTGCTCCGCTCGTGACGGACATGCTGCGGCCCAAATCTTGCAAGTGGAGGCTCCCTTATCCTGATGCGGAGGAACCAAACAATTTTTAGGGTTTTGGGCTAGACTATATTATGGAATAGTTCAGGCTAAGGAAAAACATTCTACCAGCGTTGAACAACCACGCGGACACATCAGATGCCCCTGAAACCCTTAGTTCCGAACCCCCCCAAACCTTAAACCCCTAAACCCTAAACCCCTAAACCCTAAACCCCTAATCTCTAAACCCCTAGACCCTAAATTCCTAAAACCCCCAAGTAGTCTCAGAGCTGCCGCAAGCGATGGCATCGAGCTGCAGGGAGACCTGACGCTTTGGGGTCGTAGAGTTTACCCATGGGCTTCTAAGTAGTTCCTTTTGGGGATTACCTTATAGGAGTCTAAATACAAACCATAAAAAGGAACTACTTCGGGGCCTATGGGTAGAGCTTAAGGCTTAGAATGTAGCATAGTCGCCTCCGTAATTAGAATAGGGTTTTTTTGGTATTCTGCTATAGGGACTATAATGAGTAGTAATGAGTAGGATTACAAATCACAAACCCCAGCCCCAAAAATGACCTAACCTTGGGGCTGGCAGCGTCCGACCCCAAGCCTTCGACCTAGCCTGCAAGCTGCAGGGTTTGGGGTTTAGGGTGTAGGGTTTAGGGTTTCAGTTTTAGGGTTTGGGTTGAGGGTTTAACCCTAAACGCTAAGGCTTTGGGGGCGAAGTCTATCCTACAAGCCTCAAACCTGTGAGGCCCCAAGCCCTAAACTCCAAACCCCAAAACCCTTTGAGTTCGTAGGCCTCGAAAGACCAGGGGCTTAGAAGCCTGAGTCCCCAACCTCAACTCTTAAAGCTGGTTTGTGTATATGGTAAAGCACTGAGTACTCTGTCGTTTAAAGTTGACAGCCCAAGAAATCTTCACAAACAGCCACCACCCAAACTTGCCAGGACACAAAAAAATACGAGTTCTCAGCACCAAACAAAAACAGCATCTTTTCCAACAGCCACCCAGAACTAAGCATGTAAACGGGTGAACTCTAAGCTTCTGCAGGTCCCTGTCCTTGTGAAGAGCCATTTCCCAGTTGCTGAGCTCACTGGCCCAGAAAAAGTGGCATTGCCACAACATCGTGGCAGCATGGATTTTGCACACAGGCTTCAACGGCCATACCCTACTCAGATGCCAAGAACATTGCCGAATTTGGTGATGCCTGAGATCCATGCTTCCGAGCACCTCAAATCTCTACCCAGTTCAAGGAGCAACGGCGGGCTCTGCGCTTACAGGGGCTGTTGGCTTTGGACTTTTCTCTTTTCGTGGCTTTCGGTGCTGACACGAACATCTGACATCAGCCCCCTGGCCCACCATCTCTCACCAACAAGCGGCAAGTCCTGAGCGAGCCTGAACCCTAAAGCCCCACATCCAAAACACTGCACCCCCAAAACTACACCCATGAAATCCCGAATTAGATGCGAAGCTCCCAAAATCTCAAACGCTGCACCCCTACCCTTTAATCTTCAGAGCCAGTGACTCACCTACAGTTCCCCTTACCCCACTCCCCAACCTCTGAAAACTCCTTTTGAAAGCAGCCTCCTTCACTTGCGCGAGGAGCGCCCAGGAATGCGACCAAAGGTTGCTGCGGCCGAGAGCCGTCCAGGCGATGCCTCGACACTGAGACTTAGCTGGGCTGGGTTGCAGCCCTTGGGTTTAGGGTTTAGGGTTTAAGGTTTAGGGTTTAGGGTTCTTAAGTTTAGGGTTTAGGGTTTTGAAGTTGCCGGGGTTTTCAAGTGTTCGGGATTTGGGGCTATTAGGGGGTATGGGGGGTTAAAGACCGGGGATATGTTCGACCGATCTTCTTTTCGGAGGGTTCCGTGCTTACCAGTATAGGGCTTGGGGGCTTTGCTTTTTGGCTAAGGTGTTAGCTTGTTCTGAGCTTCGGGCGTGCGCCGGCTAGAAACTCTACACTAACAGGACGTATTCATCCTGTGGTCGGCGATCCTTGTGGGGGTTTCGGGTTAGGGCTTATGAGGTTTAGTACGGGTTTTGATGGGTTTCGGGTTAGGGCGGTTTTGGTGCGGGTTTAGGATCGAAAACTTGATTCCAGAGTTCATGTAAGCCTTGTTGTCCCGATTGCTGCATGGACTGGTGCGCTTGAACGTCCTTGCATCTCAACACCTTAGAGTCCTTAGAGTGTAAAATCCTAGGGCAGTAGATGCTGAGCTGGAACATCTATATGGAAACCGAAAGCGAACTCCCAGCCAAAACCAGATTTTAACCTGACATGCCTGAACCCCAACCGCATTTGGTATGAAGCCATTCCAAAACATCTGGATTTCTGCTTAGGACTTGAAGGCTTTAACCCGTGAAGACCCATGGGCGTGGGGTGTACTTTTCACGACCAAACAAAAAAAGAAACCTATGATCTTAAACACAGGGGAAGGCAATGATTTTGTTAGCCCAACGGTCACGAAGGTCAACGTCGATGACTCTCTCCACGACGAGGGCACTGGAAATTGTCAGGCGCAGGAAGGAGAACGAGCCGCTTTCGAACAGCTTATCGAGAGTGCTCCAACGGTTACGACAGACATGCCAGCTGGATGAGCCAATCTCACAATGCTTACTGTAAGTCAGGCAGTAAACGATTCCAAGAGAGGCCGGTCAATGCTCAAGATACAGCTCAGCCAACGACATGAGTTCATCCAGGTCAGTGCCAGAGTAGGGAATCCTTGTGCGGTCTTCCACACCCAGAAAAGGTGTCTATACATCGACATCTGGGCCGTACAAGGCTCATACTTCGGAGAAGGCATTCGGATTCATCGACCCGAACCTTTAAAGTGTTAGGCCCACTCTCCACAACCCTCAGCCCAAAGCAGCTGAAACATTGAACCCTGTACCGAAAGCTCCGACAATCTGGATTCCCGGAACTGGCAACACCGCCCAACAAAAAAAGAGCAGATGTCGACCCAACACGCCACCCACAAGAGCGGAAATCGAAATAAGATACCGCCTTGAAAACAAACCGCAGCGCCCCCTTAGTCCACAGAAGACAACAAAAATATGTGCCAAACCCAGCACTCCAACAAAACAATGTATAAACCCTCTAATCGTCTAAGAAAAAACACCTCAAAAACATACTCTCCTCCGAGGTGCTGAAACTTCGCAGGTCCCAGGAGGAACCTCCGCAACCAGCCTCGCTTAGGCCTTGGTTCTCTCCACACTCGCCGCATGTTTCCTTTCTTTATGTACTGCTTTATCATGTACGATATCTTCGCAGTCCGCTCTACATTTTCTCAATGTTCTGGTATATGATATGCTTGTTCGTACTCTTTCTTACTTCAGGGCGCTAAAGGGTCTCAGGCTACGGGGTTTGCTGCCTTGATCCCCTAAATCCTAACCCTCAACCCTCAACCCTAAACCCTAATCCTGGACCCTAAACCCTAAACGACAAAGGCGCCTGCCAAGCAAAGCTGCCAGCGTCCCCGCTTGGCTTCACGATGAAGATCCTCAGCACCCTAAACCCCCATGCTAGAAGCCCAAAAGTTGGAAACCCAATAGCCGCAATCCTTAAGAGTAATGCATAGGGAATC